>KK499878.1:882675-896699 GCA_000688715.1 Glossina pallidipes | reverse complement strand
CACGTGCTTTCCACTGCACATATCGGTCGTACAAATCGGTTGTCGTAAAGTTGGCTGCAATTCACTTTACAATACAGTAGTGTTGCAAGCAAAAAACTTAGTATGAAGTCGCATGAAAAAGTAGTCTATTTTTTTAATTTATAAAATTATGAGGAAAATAATTCGTTTTTTCTATGTATTTACAGTATTTGAAAACAGCAGTCCCGCCAATATACATGCATATGAAATGCACGTATATATATGTAATATATGTATATATACAAAAGACTCTAATGCACTAACTTTGTAAACCAAGTAGAAGTGATAAAAGTTCATGAAGTGTATAATGCCAACATCATCAATGTGCGCATACATACATCTGTTTTTATGCATATGTGTGAACAAGCAATGTGTATACACTTCATTCATACTGATAATCGATTTGGTGACTGGCCATTCTTTCTTTAGAAAGAAAATTGCGTAGATAAACGTTGGTGCAGAAATGTGGTGCAGAAAAACCGATCTAAAAATTTTAAATCTATAAATTTATTAATCGTCTCTACAAATTGACGTTTTTATCGTTTGACAGACTATGAAATCAAGACATTTATATTCCTTGTTTTTACAAGCGCAAGTTATCCAAGAATTCATGAAATTAAAATACTGTCGGACTTTACATCAGAATTTTAATACGAAATATTTAAGCTTTAAAGCTTTGCTAATTATGGGCGAACCCAACCATCCAAAAACTGTTACAACCAATTTTATGTTGCAAATTAAGTCTTGAGATTGTAATCCTGATCTCAATCGAGCGAAAGATTGACAAATGTGGCTAAACCGAGAAATTTGTACACACGATGACGCATATATGCATTTATAAATATATTATTCCAGTAGATATAGTAGGTATGCAAGAAGATTCTTTGTCGGTGCCACGTTGTTTTTTTCTTCATATTTGTCAATTTTTCAAAAAAAGGAAAAAAACAGATTAAAGGAGACACATTGACAAAGAGGCTAATTTTAAGAAAGTCAAAAAGTGAAAGTTACCAATATAAATACATAAAAAAAAGTATAGGTAATAGTCGAAGGAGAAGACAATTCAAAGATAACACCCGAAAAACTTTTTCTAGATATTTTTAATATTTTCCTTCAACAAATATAAATCACCAACGTTTAAATGCAGAGACAAATGAAGAGCAAAAGTGAGGTTAAAGTTATGCTACGCAGTCAACCCGGCAAACGACACTATTGCAAAGCAGCAACGCTGCTGTTGACGTTGAACTTACTAGAAAAAAAAAAAGTATCTGCCAGGTTGGCAATCGTCATTTATTCGCTTAGTATCGTCTTTGTCTTGTTACTCTTTTGTAGCACTATATATGTGCATCTCACTTTAAAATTCGAAAGCTGTCATTATCGACTGGCAGCGCTGACAACGCATCGAAATGTATGCGTATATTGAAAATGACAATGTATTGGAATTTTTTTTCGTTGTATTAAAGAAAAATATTTTTTTAAGGTTTGTTAATTGGGAAATCTGTAATTCACTGTTGATACTTACTTGCTTAACAATACCCTTGAGTTTGGATGCCGCTGGGGGGTTTTCTTTGTTGCCTGAAGCCGTAGCAGCTGCCGTATTGCTTGTACTCATTTTTTCTTTTTTTTTTTTCTTACAGTTGGTGACGGAGAACTTTTTATAACGATTTCCTTGATGTGAATGTGGATTGAGGCAGAATGTGTTGTTGAAATGTTTGATGTTTTCAATTTTTTATTTTTCAATCTGTATATCTTTTCTTTTATTGCCTCAAAAAAAACTTTGCCTAAAACACTTAATTTAATTACATTTATATCTTTCACTTCTAAAATTCATAAAGGATTGAGAAGAAACCCGTTTTTTCTCCCTTTGTAAAAGAATGATTTTTTCCTACTATGCTACCAGTCAAAATCGTTCTGTCCGAAAAGAAGTTTAATTTCGTTTTGACAATGTAGAATGTGTGTTGGTTGACTTAGTTGTTTGTTGGTGAACTGTTAATTGCATAGAGTTGCCACGTCTTAATATACTAGGACAAAAAAGAAAAAGTTTTCAAAGCTTTTGGTAGTTTTTGATTTTTTTTATTGTTATCGTATAACATAAACTTCTTTTTATAATTGTAAAATGTACAGATATGTGAGCGTATTTTTTTAATATAAGTGAATAAAATCCGATACAATTTTTAAAAGATGCCTGAAAATGTATTTAAAAAGCTAAAGGCAACACAAGCTTTAGTGTGTATTTTAAAAGCAACCTCGAATTTTTTCCAATTCTTCGATAGATATAACAACGGGCTCTTGGGCAGCCAGCTGATTTCAGCTTGCTTGCGACAAGCTCATTTTTTTTGCAGTTAATTTTTACCGTACATCCAAATATATTTCCCAAATAGTTACACTATCTCCATTTTCACCACACTTGTGGAACGTGATTGTAACGTTTTTCTTTTCCACAATTACATGACGATTTACAATGGCAGTTCGATATATAAATATTCTGCACTCCTCCACTATTTTGTTCAGATACTTTATTGTTTGATTTGATTCAGTCTCTCTTTTAAGTAAATTTTTAGGCTCGAGATTCTGTTTTTCCATTGAATTGATTTTCGTAGGGAGAGTTTCTTGCTGTTCACGTAAATAATTTACATTTTCCATATCTGAGGGCTCCAACCAATACTCTTTAATATCGGGCATGCGGTACGTTGTGCGCGTATGTTTGGCTATTTAACGTTCAGTTGTAACAGTGATTTTAGCCAAAACGTAAATGCATACAAAGATGCTCACGAAATTACCATGAGATTCGTAATTATCATTGCACGTAGGTGAAGGGGAAACCGGCAACACCTCATCGCTAGACGCAAGGAGATTCTCTGTACTTATAAAGACCGAAATTTTTGAAATTTCTTTAGTTGTATAGCAACCTCCACACATATGGACAAGCGTATATTTTTTAATAATAAGTTCTTTTCAATATCAATATTTTGGTTTGCTTTGCTTTTGGTTTGGCTTTTGTGGTGATGGGTGGGTAATATTAAAAATGTTAAAAAGAATAATAGGATTATTATTTATAAGAGTTGTAGGGAGGAAAGTTAACTAACCAATTTTTCCTAGTCCTACAATAATTTTATTAAAACTGAAAATTATTATCACGATTTTATATTATTTTTAAAAATGATAAGATTATCATTAATTCTTAATGCGATTTTTTTTTTAATATATGATTTATACCTCAATGCTCAAATTATTAAAAATGGCTTAAAATGCATATATAAAAATTATAAAAAAAAGTTGTTTACAAAAAAAAAGCAAAAAATATGTTTTTACTTTTCAATTTTATAAAGAAAAAGACAAATTTTAAATTTAAAAAAGGCTTATTTTGAAATTTTTTTACCAAGGCATTAAAAAATTGGTTGTCGTTCTGAAATTTATTATCGCTCTATTCAACTTTTCTTTTTTTTTTGACTATGCTTAGGATAAAATTCTATTTCTCAGAGTAAAATATACATTGTTGTACATTCCTTTTGAAAACCTTGGGGAGGATGAAATTCTAATGCTTCCACTAAAATTCACTTCACTGGACATTTCTTATGAAAACCTCCGAAGGTCCTTTTGAATTTGCTGAGAATGAAATTCTACTTCTCAGAGTAAAATTTCTCACACGGTCAGACACAATGAAAAAAAAATCATAAAACAAAACAATCGAAGTTCGCGCAAATAATTAGTGACATATGATAATTATAATATAATTATAATAATACTTCATTTCTCATATATATACTGTATAAACAGGGTTACCTCTTTTTTCTTGGTTTTGTATTTCATTTTATAAACATTTTCTTGCCGGGATCATCAATATCCAAACAATAACACCTACTCTTGAGTTAACTTTATAAAACACGCGTTTTTCGAAAGATCACAAAATCGTATATTTCTACGATTAGTAAAAAAGTCGAATTCTTAATAATATAGAACCATTTACAGATTCTGATTGGTACATTACCTTAAAACTGAAAATAGCTTTACTTTTCATCAACAAATTATCTTTTTTCCGTTGTTGAAGTGAAAAATTAGCAATATTCTTGAGTTTTACCACAAATTGCGCGATATATAGAAACGAACAATAAACGTATGAAACATTATTAAATGATAATAAAGCATTGCCAAGTGTATTTCTTTTTTCTAAAATTTGTAAAGTAAATATGAAAAACACAACTGACTGCAATATGTATTCTTTAAGAGTGTGCAAAGTTGTTGAAAATATTGCGTAAAATTCTACATTTTAATCTTCTTCAGTTGAAACTATATATTCTTACGATTTTTTTTGTTTTGAAGAATTATTTGATTTACATGGCTTTTATGTTCTGAAACGAGAAAAAAACTCTCGTAAAGCCATCCCAGCGGAACGTTGGGAATGCCTCCAGTAGTTGGATTTTTATACGTTACACATGTATCCATTCACTATGCAAAGGCTTTAACCGTTATATTATTACGAAACACGGCAATTAGTAAAAAGGCCGCAAGCTTTGAACTCAGTAACTGCAGCTGCAACATGGAGCCAGCATGTGTTTATGTGATGTTCAACAAATGGTTTGCATTCCATCAGGACAAGTAGCAGCTGCAGTTATTAGTTTGCGTTTCATTGTATAAAATTTCATACAATGCAAACAAAGAATAATGCTTTCGACTAGTCGCCAACTTTCATGACATTGTATAACGATTGAGGGCTGTTTGCAACGAATAACGCTATCCTGTACCAACGTCACAATAAACATTTGTATACTTGTACTTAATTATGTTTAGCCTTCGTGACGAGCCACAGAAGTAAAAACGCAATAAGGGAATCATCCTTTTCTATGTGTTACGATTCACATTTAGGAAGATAGGGATGCTGTAAACAATTATTATGTGGTCAGTCTTTTTTGGGAGGAAATGGCCGTGAAGTAATTTTATAATAAAGTTAGTGATATAGTTTTTATTTACTTTTATCCAAAGAAGGGTCGTTCTAATGAATTTTTTTTTTAAAGATAATGGAAGTAACTACGTTGCCAATTTTACCACCAAACTTAAAGCTTGGTGTTGGTATGGTGCAATATTTTGTAAATAAGTTTTGGAAGGCGATAATTAATTCTTCTTCAGTCCAATTACAAGATGTAATAACAAAAATGCCGTTGCAGCTCATTAAACGGCACACAGTGTCCATGTACAATAACCTTTTTTCCTTAGGATTGTGTGGGCATAAAGAAACGGCATCATATGTTCCTTTGTCGTGAATGATGTCATATTCACCTAGTAAACTGCAGGCCTGAGCATCCATTAAGTCTGCCACCGAGTAACGAATCGTTAAACCTTGATCATAAGCAATTTTTTTGGCTAAAGTAATTGCTTCTGGAGAATAATCTACACCTAGTAGGTTTACAAATCCTTCTCTAGCCAATTCTATTAATAGCATACCATTACCGCAACCCAAGTCAATAATGCGAGCATTATGTTCAGCCTTGTAATGCTTTAATATCCAATCGATTATTCGAAATTGAGAATCCTCACCAAACCAGATTTCCCCAACATCGCCATGACATTTGTAATTCTTAATTTCACGGTTGTAAGCCCGGTCCCAGTATAATTTTGTGCCCAGTTCAGAACCGGCCAATTCCTGATTTGACATGTTGAACTAGCAATATTAATTTTATGAACAGCTGATACTGCGTTGCCGTATCGAGAGTAGGCGTCTCGTAACGCTAAGCAATTACATACATTCGTATATTCGATCAATGTTTTCTAAACGTTTCCCATTGATTTTAGTACGTTCAATCAGATATCTGCAAACACATTCCAGCGAATCCTCGGTTGTTAATTTGCTGAATAGCAGAAGAAGAAGAAGAAGAAATCTGCAAACTTTATTCGCAAAGCAAATAACTGTTTTAAAGAACTTAGATAAATTTTACAAATTTCTTATAATATAAGTAAATCTGTGCTTTTTTATTTACGTTTAACAGTTTAAAGAGTTAAAATTTTTAAAGAATAGCACCGCCAAGAAGCGGCAATCAGAATGGTAGAGGTGGTGGTAATCATAGCGGAGACGGTGGCGGTTATGGAAATTCTAGAAATAGGGATTATGATGGCGGACGTTCAGGTCCTGGCCATAGTAGAGGACGGAACCAAATTCATTCTGGACGCATAGAACGTCGCAGCAATTTTGGTGGCGGCGGTGGTATGGGGCGAGACAATCGAAACAGAGGTAGTGGAAAAATTGGCAGTGGCGGAAGTAGTGGTGGCGGAAATTCTGATGATTTCTCTAGTAAGTATTGCGAAGAATAGTAACAAATATATATTTACTACTTTTTATTATATTTATATAGAATTACGGGACGTCACTTGGGCTGATATGCGCTTGCCACCTTTTCAGAAAAATTTTTATCAGGAGCATCCTAAGACTCGCAATCGGCCTCATCATGAGGTTGAACGTTATCGCGCTGCTCATCAAATTACTTTAAAAGGCCAAGCTCCCAATCCTATACAATATTTTGATGAAGCTTGCTTCCCAGATTATTGCTTAAATGAGATACGTCGCCAACGTTATAATGAACCTACGCCGATCCAAGCTCAGGCTTGGCCAATCGCTATGAGCGGCTCAAATCTTGTCGGCATTGCCAAAACTGGGTCGGGAAAAACGCTAGCTTTTATTTTACCTGCTATTGTGCACATTAATCATCAGCCACCTTTACAAAGGGGAGATGGTCCCATTGCTTTGGTATTGGCTCCAACACGTGAATTAGCTCAACAAATACAGTCGGTGGCTAATGACTTTGGATCCAGCGCTTACGTGCGTAATACTTGTATTTTTGGAGGAGCTCCAAAAACTAGGCAAACCCAAGATTTAGAACGCGGCGTTGAACTTGTAATAGCGACCCCAGGACGATTATTGGATTTCCTTTCTAATGGTATTACAAATATGCAACGTTGCACTTATCTTGTCCTTGATGAAGCCGATCGTATGTTGGATATGGGTTTTGAGCCTCAAATTCGGAAAATTCTCAATCAGATTAGACCAGATCGACAAATCCTTATGTGGAGTGCTACTTGGCCTCGCGAAGTGCGTCAGCTGGCTGAAGATTTTTTGGGCAATAACTATATACAAGTGAGTGAAATTCTGAAATGTAATATTGAATAGTAAGAAGTTCCGCTATAGGTTAATATTGGCTCACTGGAGTTATCCGCCAATCATAATATACGTCAATACGTTGACGTGTGCCAAGAAGGAGATAAAGGATCCAAACTCAAAGACCTATTGTCATTTATTTACGACCAGTCACCACATCCAGGCAAAATCATCATTTTTGTTGCCACCAAAAAAAAAGTGGACGAGTTGTCTCGTTTCATAAATGGTTTTGGTGTTCGTGTGGGCTCTATACATGGTGATAAATCTCAACTGGATCGCGATAATGTACTATCTGACTTTCGCAATGGCCGTGCCAATATTTTGGTAGCCACTGATGTGGCTGCACGTGGTCTTGATGTAGATGGCATAAAATATGTTATAAATTTTGATTTCCCGCAATCTTCTGAAGATTATATTCATCGCATTGGACGCACGGGTCGTAAACATTCCACTGGAACTTCATATGCTTTTTTCACTCGAAAGAATGCTAAATGTGCCCGCGCCCTCGTGGATATATTACGTGAGGCTAATCAAAATGTGAATCCCGATTTAGAATATATAGCACGTAATGCTGCTACTATTAGCAGCAAGGAAAAAGAGCGTGACCGTGCCAACCGGGATAGTGGTCTAGGCGGCTCGAATCGTAGAAACGGTGGTAATAGCAATAACTATTCTTCCAATAACGGCTACAGCGGCGGTAATCGTTTTGGCGGTGGTGGTGGTGGAGGTGGTGGTGTCGGCAGCAATTCTGGCTACGGGAATAATGCTGGTTACTCAAATGGTTCCGGAAGATCACGCAATTACTCTAATTCCAGACATTAAAAACATCCCTTTACTCTCTTTCTCTGTCTCTCTCTCTCGCACTGGATCATTTTTAATTAGAAGCTGTGCAGTAATCAACAATTGAAAAATCGTACTCAAGCTCTTTACGTATTTTCTGACGTCTCTACAATCTATGATCGTAGAAGCGAAGAAATATGTTACAACTAAAATGAAATGTGAATTCGTTTTCATATACACACATAAATACTCTATGCAGCATTTAACGATAATTAGTGTATTGGAAGGGAAACCAATACAGCGAAACGTTCGATCTAACCAAATAACATGGATACCTATTATTCGAAGATATTTAATTGATTACTTTAACAAACGTACGTGCGTTCATAACGCGGTCAATCTATATATATATGCCAAGTAAAGTGTTTCTTTTTTTTTTTATATATCTGCTTGTTTTTTTTAGCTTTATTTAAAAATTTTTTTTTTTTTTTTTGTTAGATGGTGGGATGTAGCTTTTTTTTCAGCAAGGAAGTAAAAGAAGCAAAATCTATTAAGTGAAATGGCCAAAGCTCCTTTTTTGAAACCATAACTGATTTGTTCGCGCGATGTTATCTGATAGAGCATGAGATTTCACTACAGTTACCGTAACTTTTCAAGTTGGCATCTATAGAATTTATTTTGAACTCTCGTTAATATTTTAAGCTAGTTTTATAACTTCTCGATTATTGCAATCGCGCTTTCGTATATATATATATATATTTTTATTTTAAGAATAGTTGATAGTGTAGGATGTGCTAAGTGTTGGGTGCGAAATTTGTGCAAACCTCTTTGCTCTTTCGCTGCCGTATTAAGTGAAATATGAAGTTGTATGTACGTGACCTTAAGAAAGTTTTCATTGAGATCCCCAATGAAGTTTAAGTATATTTTGGACAAGGAAGACAGCACGTGCCTATATTTACGGTGCTATGCCTTTTTTTTTTATTTTCGAATGGGCGTAAACGCGTTTGCAAACTCTAAAATCCGCATGAGCGAAAAGTGCGTGTTGGAAATTGTAAGCAAATTATCGCGGCAGGGTAATGATCTTTGAGGCGGGTTCTTGTTCAGTTCGTCGTCACTGATCTCTCGCTCCCGCTTAAATGTGCGATTTGTCGAGTTTTGATAATTTTCTCTTTAAGCTTTATGCTATAAATAAAAAGACGAATTAATCTATATGTTCGGTAAGATTATCGATCCAGCTTTTAAGTCTATGTTGCAGTGAAAATCAGATATATGTATGTCTTGGTAATGTTGGGAGCCCTTGTGCGCGTCCGCATTAAAGGATACGTCCTTTCAAAGCTATCTTGACATAATTAGCTGCGTTGGTGTCTTTTACGCTTAGCATTCATCTCATACCAATATAATAAAGAGTAAGAGGATAGTTGATTGTATACCTTTGTTTTTTCCAATATGAATATGTCTTTGATATCATTGTGCATATTATAATTTTTTTGTCATAATCCATACATAAGATCCCTTAAATTCGGCAATGAAAAGTTCTCTTGACTTTTCTTATAACATTAACGTTTTCATTTCCTTTGTAAAGTTCAAAAATATATATTAGAGACCTAATAAAATACATATTGTATCTATAAATTTGGTTGTACAAATATTATTGACGCCTAAAAAGGTTAAAAGTCAGTCATTACTTTTATCGTTTTTTTATATATATTTCAGTTTATAGCCAAATGTGCTAACATACTGGACTTATAAATTTGCTATGAAGCTGATTGGGTCTGCCTTTTAAAACATGTTCTAGACCAATGGAATTTACGTATAATCAGCAAATCCATTCGTAGATTAAGATCTATAGAGTGTATAGGGATCTCACTAACTTGGAATTTTTTAAATAAAGTAAAGAAGAGAGAAAGGATAATAATAGCATTGTGCTAAAGTTTTTTCAGTTGAGGGACTTTTTTAAGTGAAATATACTGTCTTTTCATTAAAGCCTTTTCTTTTCCTGAGATTATGTCGTTTGAGTATATTGGTTAATTATGGAGCAATACGTGTTTAAACTACGTTTGGCATTTACCTGAATTTTTTTTATCAAAATTTCCTTACGGTCCTATTAATTTTAGAGGCGCTAGTACGAACTGAGACAAGACCTTGTCACAAGAGAACAATTGAGTTTCTTAAGAAATATGGACATTAAATATACAAGGAGAGAAGAGAAGAGAATATTGCAGTTATATCTAAGAGCGTTGCTGACTCTTTCGATTTGTTGGTCACATGGTTTAGGGAACTTATCATTAATAGTCTATGTATGTAGCTAACTGTACGACTAAAATGTCTCTGACGTATGGTTTCAAGAAGATCGCCTGTGCCATTCCACAAAAATAGGCGAGGAGTTGAATAATTGAAAACGAACTTATGCTTAAGTAAGACCTTAACGACCGTTCGGTATCATTGATGTTAGTTTATGGAATAAACTATACAGAGAGAGTATAAATAAGAGAATTATTACGTTTTTTTTTTAAATCGAACACCAATAGAGCGCACATCGTGAGAAATTGTGTATACGCATAGTTATTCGAGGTTAGTATAGCATTTATTTGGGACCGGTATTGATCTATTTGTGGATGATTTTTGCCATTTATATGATATAAAATTCAAATTCATTCAAATAGTATAACATAAAATTTATATGCATGCATCTTAAATTTAACCATCGAAGAATAGCAGCCAAATTAAGTAAACAGAGAGAACACCTTAAAATTTGTCTTAAACTAAACGATGTTAATGAAGGTTTTAATAAAAGTTGATAAATCAAGATTAGATTAACTGAGTTTTATAAAAAGCAGATTCCAAGAAGAACGATTACGAATATTAGGATTTATCTTCTTTAACAAAGCTGGCCAGTCGCAATAACATCATATACTAATTGTAGTAGAAAGAAAGTACCGAAGATAAATAGACGTTCCTCAAGCGAAGGTAAGACTACAAGCATGAATATGGATTCGTACGGCGTCAATGAAGCGAACGAACTTAACACGAAAGGCAAGAATTATTTGTTAGCTGATTCTAAATGACAAAGATAGAGCGAAGTCATATTACAGTGTTGGTCTGACCAAGGTTATTTATGCCCTTTGTAATGGACGCGTCAACGAGTTTACTTAACCACCGCCTAATTGCACAGATTTACCTTTATTTATGAAGAGTTCCTTACGTAAACTAAGACGAAATTTATATTCTCAAATAGCACATCTAAATCGGCATAAACGACTTACGATTTACTTAGTTGTGAATGAATTCTTTCTTGAAGAGAAGAGTTTTTCGGGTACGTATATCCTACACTACTTGTGGTACAAGATGGCACAGAAGCTTATAACACACAGAAGGATTTAAGATAGACCACAGATACTGATCGATTCAAAATCTTTCAATGAATCGATTAAGTTTGTTTATACGTCCAATATTTATCCATGACCTAGCGTTCGTAATTTTTCAGACGCTTTAGCGAAATTTCGACTATTGACGTTTTGAAAATGTATTAGATTGGACCACTCCTCTTCCGCGACTACTCCCCATATAATGTCTTTTTTTTGAAAAAGTCGTTGTAAAAGAAAAATTCGTATTTCCAAAAGTTTTCGGCAGTGTGAGTCTCATATTGCAGAGAAACCGAACTTTTAACATTTTATGATGATAATTGAGCCATAATAGCAATTTCATATAAAATTTTGAATGATTTATGTAAGGACTTCGACAGAATGAATCATAATTTATTTTGGAAAAACTTAGAGTTTTAACTTGATTTCAGTTTGGCTACACGTTAAACCTTCTCTGGGAAACATCAACGCACGATGATTCTGTTAAAGTGGCAAAGCAGTCGTACGAAATTCTGTTAAAGTGGCAAAGCAGTGGTACCGAGTTCTGTTAAAGTGGCAAAGCAGTCGCACCGCCTGAAAAATACGTAAATGAGTGATACAGATAAAACAGATGAAAACAGATATTTTAATCATTGATGACCATTTTACAATATTTATTATTTACATTTTAAATAGTAGGGTAACTAATCCTAGTTTAAAACCAGCTGAATAGCGACAGGCAAAGAAAACAATGGAATTTTCTTAATAACGCATATTTAATTTGAGCAATTTCTTTAGAGACCCAATCAATATTGAGTTCATTCACGTGACCTCAAATCTGGTTCTCGGGCACCCGTCTAAGCACTGATGATCACGTTAATTTCATGCTAATGACCGGAGGTAATATTTTGAGGAAACTGTAACTCTCTCCATCGTATATTTCAACTTAAGGTAAAATGACATTGATTAAATGTCTAGTTGTGCCATTCATACAGTATAGCGTCAATGTATATGCTAATTTGGACTATGTTCCCAATAACAAATTACAAGTTATGTCAATAAGTGTGCCAAATATGGCTTCAATAAAAGAAGATATGACAGAATATGACAGTTTTTACTTAGACTTATATAAGGCCCTGATTCTCTGACGAATCTTAATATCAGAAATTTAATTTTCATTCATAAGCTCCTCTGGTCTCGTAATCAAAATTAATTATATGAAAACGGGCAGATGGTTCTAAAAAATGTAAATAGATGGTTTCGCCCCTTTCTGAGAAGCCATGCTCCGGGCGATTAGATCATATGCGCACACTAGGAATCTAAAAACGGTCAGAACTTTCCGGTAGATGTAATATTAATATTACTAATAAATCATTAATTAAATGTATAACATCTGGATTACGTAGATAAATTTTTTTGAACTTAATTACCCACATAATATGGGTTCTTATTAAAGCCCGTCTTCGTAAAGTAAAAAAGTCTAATTTAGCTTCAAACAAAAATAGATGAGAATTAATAACATCTTTGACAAGAGAATTAAGCAAGAATCACTTGCATATTCGATAACGATAGCATTGTATCGATTGCATGTAGGGTTTACCATTTTATTTATTTACAAATTCCGGCGATACGAAATAGGAGTAAAATGTTATTTGATATCATTGATTGTATAACACATTGCGTGGTTTACTATTCAAACTGTTTATTCGAAGTGTTAGTTTTTTTAAATTTGACTCAACAATATGCGGTCGTTAAATTCGAAGTTATCGCTAGAAAGAGAGCAGATTCTTTCATTGTCCCTGTTTCTCATGTCTTCTCTTATATATATGCTGCAATATTTAGATTATCCCGGTTATAAAATGTGATGCAAAATGACGTAAACGGTATAGCATTCGTTGTATATAACGGTTAAAATGTGGTCTTCTAACTGACCTTAGGAAATTTGCTTAATTAGATTGCGGGTAATCATAACCAATTTTGAAACGAGTTGGCTGCCAAATTTTTCTACGTCCGCGAAATTTGTGTAGTCCACGAATCGTACGATTTCGTAATCGTGACACGTGTTTTTATAACGAATTGTACTACAATGTGTCTCTCAAATTTTTATAAGGATTATGGACATAATCGAAATGTGTGTTTTTATTTATATATAGCGTAAAGTCGATTATTTACCCAAGCAAACTGTATGTAAATATAAAATATTATCCACAGGTTATATAATATTTATAATCTTCATTACCTTCGGTGCAAGTCTTTTTATACCGATCGATTCAGAGTCACTTCCTGAACAGATCTAAACTTGATGGGTAATGAAACAACATTCTTTTTTTTTAAAGACAAAAATTTATATTGAGAAGAAAAATATTTTACGAAAACAAAAAATACATTTCGCTTAATGTTTGCAATTACCTAAAATATCTGATGTATTCAAAAAAGTTGATGAAAAATCCAAAAAAACAAAGAAAAAAAAAAGAAAACATTTCACATTAATTCATATAAGCATATGATGAATTATTTTCGGCGAGACATGACGATGAGATATGAGAAATGGTATTAGAATATAAATTTTATGAATATGTATCAATACAAATACAAATACAAAAAGGCATATTATATGTTAGCGATGAGTATTTGCAACTGGTCTCAAGTGAGCTTATGTATGTGGGTATGTATTTATGTATGTGGCTATGTATGTATGTATGTGGCTATGTATGTATGTATGTGGCTATGTATGTATGTATGTG
>KK499878.1:772868-881953 GCA_000688715.1 Glossina pallidipes | reverse complement strand
TTTTGCTTTTTTTTTTGCTTTTTTTTTTTTTGTTTTTTTTGCAATATTTCCTAAATTGTTAAGTACGAACGTTTGTTTCTTGTTTGCATTCATGTGAGTACGAACGTGAATGTTGGCTATCGTGCATGCATGAGGATGTGCATAAGAGTTTTAATTACTCTAATGACTTTTAAAACTTGATGGATGATGCGGTTTATTAACGTTTTTTTGCGTATGTTATAAGAAAGGGTCGGGATGGCATAAAAAGAGTAATTGATTTAGTTGACTACTAAAGTACCTATGCACGTTCGATAGAGTGGAGGTACTTATATGTAAATCGAGTAACTATATAAATTTGAGTTCAAAGAACATGAATCTTAGCATTTAAACCTTTTAATTTTTCATAAAAAACAAAAGCAAGTAAAAACATTGTAGTCGCTTATGCTTTATATTTATACCCTACGTTATGTGTGCTGCAAGACATATTAAGTTTATGCTGATGTGTGTTACATTCAGAAGGGCCGAAGTTGAAACTACTTTTTATTACACCGATTAGCTTGTCCACGTATGTCTGATGTCTGTCCACGTAATACGGTGTTCAACTAAAACATCGCAGTTTTCGGGATTGTTCAAGGGAATTCGGTACACCCACGTGTTTTGGCCTAACGACGAACGCCTTTGAAAATGGTTCGGATCGGATCACTTTTTCGACGATAGTGATAAGTCGTTATAAGAATAAAAGTCGTTGGTGTAACAACTTTTTAATGGGGCAATTTTTTGAGCCCCTTTCCATATAATCGTTCCGACGGAAAGTGAATCTTAATATGGGTGAAAGGCCTAATTTTCAATACTTTCTTTCTTATCGAATTCGGATCACGTAGGTCTATTTTATGGTTCCCAACCTATGTAAGGCTAGTAATGAAAAATAAGGCTTTATGTGCCAAAAAAAGTTCAATTTTTCCTTAGTAAATCAACCATAAGAATTCTGGATCATGCAGATCTATTTTCTAGACTCCACTATATATAGGGTCCTTTCTATGGCGACCAGGTCAAATTTATGGTTTGCCACGACGGAAGTATCTGGAACAGTAATAAAATCTTTAAATTTAGACCACTTTGATGTTTGCGTATCCTCCAATATGAAGGCTTTCCCATTTGTATAGGGTATTTATCTAATGGTCGGCTTTGCTCGACTATAACATTCTTACTCGTTTCCCATTGCCGGAGGGCAAAGTTGCATCACAAATTATTCATATTATTCGCAAACGATTGCTTTAAAATTTCTCCATTGCTATCAATTCGTAGCTTTAACTATAAAAATTTCTTAATATATTTTATTGTTGTTCCCTAATATTTTTTCTGTAGGCTTAGTAAAGAAATTAGAGGCAGAAGCATATTTATGGCGTACAAAGGAAAATTTCAAAATTTCCAACACACATTCATATATTATTAGTGTACGTAGGCATGTGTTCACGCCTATGCCTATGCCTATGCCTATGCCTATGTGCATCTAAATATGTTGAAGTGATTAAAAATTTTAATTACAAACCGCCTCTAAAGGACATACATATATGTATGTTAGGCTTTCTGCACTTCTTCGCTTGGTATCCGTATAAAAGTGTCTATCTGTCTGAATAAATGTGCGGCTGTGTGAGTGCGTGAAAATAAAAAAAACACATACACACATACACTGTTCGTATGAAACGACCGAATTTCTATTGAAACAATCGTAACCATTTTAATGCCTTCCTGTAGAAATGGTGCTGCATTTCCTTTTCGCTAAGCCGGGTTGTGCTCATTAAATTTTTTTCTTTTTTTTTGTGTATTTATTTATTTTTATTTTTATTTGTATTTCAATTTTTTTTTTTTTTCGTTTGTTTGTTGACAACAAATGATGATGCTAACCCTTTCAATTTCCCCAGAGCATCTAAACGTACATAAAGTGAAAGCTTTTTGTTCTTATTTTATATTCTTTTTGCGTTCATTTTTTTTTTTTTTTTTGTTTTTTCATACTTGCAATGAAATTTAATATAAATCGCATACAGAAAGATAAATGTTTTTTAAGCAACTTGTATCGCTGCATATAAAAATTGTATTTAAAAAGTGCAGATAAACTGAAGTGAACTGTTAAGTATAGAATTTTCGCTACTCAAACTTAATCAAGTTTTCTTTGCGGCTGAATATATTCTATAATATAATATATAATCTAAACGAAGTCTAGGTATGTAAAAAAGTCAGGTAAACTTTCATTATTTGAGAGTTAGAGGGCGAATTAAGGCGGTTTCAGGTTAAATAAATAAACTAACAGGTGACTATCAACTAGGGCCGCTTTCATGTTAACTTATCATCGGAGGATTTGTAAAAAAAAAAAGTTATATGAGGACGATTGACTTTTATAGGTAGATATGTATGTATGTCCGTTCTAAATTTGACTGTTTTTTTTTTCACGCGACCGATGTATAACTTATTTAAACGCTCACGGAATATAATTGCAAGTGAATTTAAGTTATTTTACCTAAACATATATTTTTATTATATCTTTTTCGTCAGAGATCTAAATCGTTTAATGTCATAAGCACGGAAAGCCAATATAAGCATTTAATGTTTACATTTTCCTTAATTGTGAGTATAAGTCGAGTTAACGATTTATAATAACACATCACGTAATAAATTCTTAGGAGGATTTTATATGTAGATGTCGTCACTATTGAAAGATAGTATTAAGCGGCAAATGAAATGTGACAAAATTTCATGACATTCCGGCCGGTCGTTTAGAAGTTACATCCTCATTCTGAGCCAACGTCACAGAGATGTCATAAACCAGAAGGCAAGGTTTTCCGGTGTTTGTGACTTAAGAGACTTGTTTCGCAATTATTGCTGCGGAATAACAAATTGCTAAAGCAATGACAGGGAAATGTGTTGTTTTTTCTTAAAATTAGTGACTGTTCACAACGCCAGCTCTCGCCAGGTCACGGCTCTTAGCGAGGCTAGTTTTCTAATTTTCAAAACACTGGAAAAATCTGGGCAGAAAAATGGCTTTCAAATAAAGCAATGGCTTGACATGTGTTGTTTGGACTCTGCTCCAGCCAGAAAAATGATGGAGATGGTGGCTCACAGATTTTAAGCGCGAGGTATACGAACACCCGACGATGCTGAATGGAGTCTAGCCCCCGAAATAAAAAAAATGCACAAGACCGTTTTGGAGGAGCGAAAAGTGAAGTTGCATGAGATATCAGACGCCCTAAATATATCATAAGGCAGCGCACTCACCATTTTGCTTCAACATTTATCTATGAGAAAGGTCGACTCGAAGTGGGTACCGCGTTTTCTCACTTTTGACCGCGAAAACAACAATGTGTTGATCATTCAGAGCACTGTTTGGAGTTGTATTTTATCAAGCAATATATATGCCAATGGATCGATTCATTACTATACTTCAGAGTCAAATCGGCAACCAATTGAGCGGATAGCAATCGGCGAAGCGACCAAAAGCGCAAAAGTCGCCGATGAAATTGTCATGGCTTTGATATCGAAAACAGACAAACGATCAATAGGGAATATTGTGTAGCGTGAGTAGAGTGCTTTAATGACGAAGGTCTAGAAATTGGCTCCAAATGAAGAAGAAAAAAATCCTCTTTCATCAAAACACAACTGCATCGTGTCACAACTCGACCACAACAATGACAAAATTACCCGAATTGAATTTAGAATTGCGTCCACATCGACCGTATTCTCTACATTTGGCGCATAGCGACTATTATCTGTTCACGAGTCTCGGAAAAATGCTTGCCACAACGAAACGGTGGAATGAATGTACTACACTTGAAGGAGAGGCAATCTCGAGTTTTGTCTAATAGTTGTGTTACGTAATGATGGCACTAACTTATTGAGTGACGTACCGACGTATGAACTTAGATCGATTAAAATAAAATAAAAAGAAAATTTAATCTAAAGCCTATCGATCTACGTACACATACAGCAAACATGCAGCAAACAAAGAAACAAAGATTCATCTTTTAAACGATGCCACATTGTCTTCTGTTGAATTTTATTATAAATAAATTTTCATTCAGGAAATATATAAAAATATTGCACGAATTACTTATCATCTAAAAGAATTTTTATACCTTACACGAATTGTTTGTGCGAATGCATGTAATAGCCAAATATAGTGATCAATTCAAGATGATTTTCTGAATCGATTTAAAATTGTTTGCCGGTTCATCTAATTTTATACCCATCACCGAAGGATGAGAAGTATATTCATTTTGTGTGTTCGTAAAAACGAAGCTAGCGACTTCAAACGTTGCAAAACTATTGGAAGTTCTTGCCCGCAAGTTAGTATTGAAAATGGGCCAAATCGTTCAAAGGACACGTCTGCAGTACCACGTAAACTGAGAACACCGTTGTTTTTCAAAAGGAATAAAAAATTAGTTTTTTGTTGACTGCTCATAAGCTCTACAGCAGATAAACCAACAAAAACTTCAACGTGCATTCTAAGAGCGATGCTGCAGTACTTGTACAACAATGGGAAAAATTGACCGCGCTTGGGCAATGTTACAGTGTACCGGAGTTTAATGTTTTCTCCAATACTTTTATAACGCGCAGAAGAAAGCTGCAGAAAACCCAGTTTCCAATTTGGAATAACCATGTCTAGCTGTTCGTCTGTCCGTCTGTTCAAATCTGTAGTGTCTGTAGAGAACGTTCTTCCGTTCGCAAAAATAGAGATATTGCAAGAGAATTCGAAAATGATCGAAACCGAACAAAGGGCTCGCCTATCACGCCCACATGCCAATACAACAAAAACTGTGAACACCTTTGCTTTCGGTGTTTTTCGTTTATTACTCCTAAAATACAACGCATACCCACGTAAAACTTCTACATTCATTGTGAAAATCAGCCGCGCCCCCTCCCCCCCCCCCACTATTATATAGTGTGAAAATGTAGGTCTTTTCCATTCTTTTAGTCGGTGATCGATATAAAAGATTCGGTCACGACTGAATATACTTTTTTTACTTGTTTATGTTCATTCGAAATTTGATGCACTAAAGTGTTTTGGTTCAAAGAAGAGATCTATTCAAAATTGATTAGATCGAATTACTTTTGTAACGACTTTTTATATAACAGAAACTAAACTTTCATATGAGAAACCTTTCGTAGTTGAAATTGGCTGATAATAGTAATTCGGCACAAAAATTGACCGCACCACTGTGCGAAAATCCTCTTCGTCTAAGACTCTCATGAGAAAGAAACCGTTATATGGCGAAAAGATTTAAATTTTAATTCTTTATGGGGCAAATCGGTCTATGGTAGTTATTTTATATAAAGCTTGAGTGCATTAAATTTTGGCCATGTGGATCTATTATTTGGCCAATGTGGGTCCACTGTGCGAAAGTCCTCTTCGTCTAAGACTCTCATGAGAAAGAAACCGTTATATGGCGAAAAGGTTTAAATTTTAATTCTTTATGGGGCAAATCGGTCTATGGTAGTTATTTTATATAAAACTTGAGTGCATTAAATTTTGGTCATGTGGGTCAATTGTTTGGATCCCACTCTTATACAAGGGTTTTCATGAAGACGAAGTCTTTATAAGGCGAAAGCGTTTAGTTTTTAATATTTTATGATGAATGATTGGTCTTTAACAGCAATTTGACATGAAAATCAAATGTAGCAAAATTTAGATCACGTGCAGATTTCAAAGGACAACTTATGTAAAGGATTTCGCGAAAAGTAAGCCTTTAGGTGACGCCAAAAAATAAATTGTAGTCTGTGAAGAATGATAAAATTTTTAACAAGAAAAAGAAATTTATTAAATTTGGACAAGTTGACAGTTGACAGGTCATCGTCCCAGTGTAAGGGGATTCATGAAAATGATGTGATTACATGGAAACGAGGTAAAATTCTTGAAGCACAAATTACGAAAATAAGTGAATTATTGTATTGGATGAAATGATGTAGGGTACTTAACGGCAGGCTTGCCTGACTGAAGTGCTTCGACTTGTTTTTTTTTTTGTTTTTTAAATTTTGAAAATTTATCCTGTCAGCTCATACCTTAGATAATATGATATTTTTAAGCACACACACGCACATAGAATAACGGAAAATAAATTTTTAACAAAATAAATTATTGGCGAAAGTATTAGTGTTAGTATTAATGGGAAGTAGTACAAGCAGTAGTTATGTTAGTGCAGAAATTACATGATTTTGTTATTATGAAAAACCAAAGCAAAGTTTTTTTTTTTTTTCTTTTTTTTGGGAACTTTATGTGTGATGAGAGATAAATTGAAGGTGACCTGGGCTATAAACGGATTAAGTGCGGGGGGGGAAAAAAAAAACTCTAACTATGTGACTATGTGTGGAAATTCATGTTGTTGGATATCGTATGAATTTTGTGGACTCACGTTTTTTGCATTTCTTCTCCATGGTTCTGGTTTGCAAACAATTCGGGTCACCTTTTTTGAGTGTTAAGGTACGTGTACGCAAATTAGTTTGGGGATCGCAATCAGACCAGGCGCTCTTGGCATAGCGGCAAGTTGTTGCTACAGAAAAAGTGCGGAAGATAAGAAAAAAAAGGACAAACAAAAAGATAGAAAAAGCATTAAATAACATGGAACGTATCAACATACATATATATATATATATATATATACATACACATCTATACATATCATAATTGGCTTCATGTGTAATTAAATATATTGCATGCATATTATAAATAAAAATTTAATGCTGATGCAGTCAGTGCAGGATTTCACAGGCGTGCGTTTGTGCACCTTTGCATGGTACATTTTATCAACTCTTTGCGCATTTAGACAATTTTACATATACACTCATTATTTCATCAAAATATCTATAAAGTTGCGGTCTATAGATTAAACACAAGAGGAGAAGATAGATGGATAGATGGATAGACAAGCTATGCGGCTTAATAAAAGATGGATCTATTTCAGGTTCTTCTGCGTATTGCATACATCCGCATAAGTTTAATATACTCTTGTGCCACAATTGCTGTGGGATGTCACTATTTGAATTTATCGCAATTTGAAAGATACGCTTCAGATATGTTTAAAAATCGGATGAATATATAAATTAAAATTTTCTATATTATCATTTTTTTCACATACTATTACTTTTTTCGCATACACATCAACTAAGGGACATTGTAGATAAATTTATTTTTATAATTAACATTCAATGTCATCTCCTATTGGTGTCAAAGAGAAACCTCTTTAAGATCTATAATCGCGTGCGATCAATAAATAAGACATTCAGTAGGATGAATATGTTATATACGATTTGTTGGGCAATTATATATCTGCTTCAAGTTCTTCGTTTGACACGACTCGCTTACCCAATGCTCTTCTTTTGAGTTTTTAAAAAAGACATGTCGTGAAGAAGAGAATAATTGTGAAGTGCGATAAATAACTTGTGAAACTAAGCGCAATGTGTTTATCGATATATTGGGAAGAAGTTAAACGCAAGCAAAAAGCAGGTAAGAAAAGTTTTATTTTAAAACCAAGCGAAAAATGCGATAATTGACAATATTGAGTGGGCGTAAAGGTAGAGTAGGATTTTCTATAGAATGCATGTGGAAACATGGAGTTGGAAAGTGGTTTAAAACTCAAATTTCACTCTACTGTACGCATGTCGTCTGACCAGTTCGGCTCATATCCCCCCTACCAGCCTGCTTGCAAAAACTTTCAATGATTTTAGCAGAGTTAATTTCGGGGACTTTGGTTTTTGCTCGATGCGAGTTTTTTCGAACGATGCATGATCTGATACCGATCAAGAATTTAGATTAACTTTATATATAGGGCTTGTGACTTTTCCTTCTGGATGCTGCGAACATTGCGACCAAGTGAATACACCCTCATCGTTAGGTGGTAGTGTAGGCATAGCAATAATGTTGACAATTCCATATCATTTCACTATAGTACGAATCTTGAAACGATGCGTGTCAAAATTTCATCAGATTTGAAGGATTAGCTGACAGCTTACGGCAGCTTTACCGACGTTTCCTTTTCTTTATTTTGAAAACAATGCAAAACTCCGGATTTTGTTTGTTGATTTGATGAGAAAAAAAGTACCGTTAGCCATCAGCATTGGCTTGAAAGATGTTATGGAAATTTTCTTTAAAGCAAATCATATAGATCGTGATGGTGCTTAACGCTCTCTCTGGTCGTTCGAATTCGTCAGTTGTTCCAAAAAGATATGAAAACACAGCGCGTGCACTATTTTGCATGAACGTTTATTCAGGTGAAAGGTCGGCTCGAAGTGTTCACCGCGTTTGCTCACTTCTAAGCAAAAACGGTAATTTGTTTAGACATTTAGGCGAAACATGGAATCAACACTACATTCCAAAAAGTCACAAATCGATTGTGAAGGTTATGGCGCCCATGTAGGATGCGCATGGTGTAATATTTATCGATCATCCGATCATCTTGAAAAGGGACAAAGGACCAATGGTAAATATTATGTAGCATTATAAAAGTGGTTAGATGACGCAATTGCTAAATAAAGTCAAGTTAGACCGGAGACTTGTCAACTCCTACATTCACCTTTTACCTCCAGCCCCTTGGAATATTTGTATTTGTATGAAGTTTTACATCTATATCTACTGCATAATATATATATATATATAGTCTGATGGTCAAAATCCCATGTTTTGCGCACTGACCGCGCACGTTTTTGGAATTAGTTTGTAGCGACCAACTAAGAATGTATGTAATGTGTGCCATTGAGTTGTTCAATAGAAGATCTCTGTCAGAAACATTAATTGATGGACACGAATAAATGGACTTGAACTTCCACGCAAGTGCTTTTGGTTCCTACAAGTGGGAGGCAAAAGAAGGTGTACCCTTGCCCTTTCACTGCTGGATATCAGAACAGCCGCTTTAGAAAATGTTGATTTGGAAAACGCAAACATTTAGTAAAAATCTCGAGTTGTTTTAATACAGATTCGTGCTCTAAAAATATAGTTTTCTTCTTTGCCAGACCGATAGTTTATTTCGTTCGTAAGATTTATATATGATTCCGTGTCCAGTTTCGATTGTACGTCCCTTATATCTTTTCCTTAGGTGATGAACAATCCAAGCTCCTTAGATAATATAACTATTTATCCTTCATCTTTATAATTATCCTTTTATTGGTTTATTTTTCTGCTTCGTTCTCCTTTACAACTCAATACAAAGGGTTTCTGCACGTGTGTGCTTGGATGAAATTGTAATAATCAGGTTATGCTCTAGGACATAGCCTTAGTATGAAAAAAAAAAATATAAATAAATAAATAAATAAATGCTTGTCGTAGTCATAAATATATGTAAGCATGTACACATATATTGCATATGCACAGGCGTGCTTACGTTATTAAAGAGAAACATACCAGATGTTATAACCGAATGATGCATGCATGCATGGATGCATGCATGCGGTATATAAATTTGATATATTGTTAATGAAACCAAATAACGAGAACACTTATGCACAGATTTCCTTTAGTTTACAAAATTACATCGTAAACATGTAAGATTTTATAGAAAAATAAGTTCTTATGCAACGCACTGAGAAATATGTTTTTAAATATTAAAAGCAAAAAAAAATTATTATAATCGAAACGCAACGATGCAGTCCACCGATTTAATATATATTGAAATTTTAAAAATAATTTGTTTTAGAAAAATTATATACACATTTTAAGATCAGCCGCCGCCATCACGTTAAGTAAATACATAGCTATTGCGATTTCTTCTGAATTGCGAATGCATCTCTGCGTCGAATTAGGGCATTTTCGTCGCATTGAAAGTATCTTGAACTAGATGTTTATCATAAAATTATGACATCTACATTTTCTATAGAAAATGCCTTGAAAGTAAGGCTCAAAGAAACGTTCTTTTCTTCGTATTTTATTAAGTGAAATTTTTCGTAAATAAACGTTCGACAGAAATTTTGATATGATGATGTGATATACATTATACATAATGTAAATGTACATATATATTAGTAATGAAATTATTGTAACTTTTGAGGGATTTTAAGTGTCCTTGTAAATCACTCCAACATATATTTTCACAATCTGTAATAGCTCTCGCTATTAACTTAAGTCAGGCTTTAGTTTTCCGATCTAATTCTTGCATAACTAGGACAATGGACAGATTCCGAGTATTACATCGATCGATTGTGAGCATAACAAGACGGGACAAGAGAAATACAAAAAGATAGATAAAGCAAAAAATGAATAATAGTACGATAAGTGGTCGACAGTCCCCAGAAATTTTAAGCGGAATATGTAGCATTTATTTCGAACTTCTATTATATTTGTTATGTGGGTTGTTTGAAGGAATACTTTCCCAAAAGTTAAGCAATATCTTTATGACTGTGTGTGTTGACAAGTGTTCAACGAAATTTCATTCATTCATTTTTATACCCATTACCCGAAGGATGATGAATATGTTAATTTTGTCAAAATAGTTGAAAAGTTAAAACGTCTAGAGAACATTAACTTCTGAATCGATTTAAGCACGTTCGTCTGTCTATCTGTTTTGTCTACGGTAAACATTCTCCTCGTCGCAACAATAAAGCTATCAGCTGGAAAATTGGCAGAAACATTGCAAGTTCTTGCACGCAAGTTGCTAGAGAAAATGAGGCAAATTAATTAAAACACACGCCCACGTGTAAAGCGTAAGCTGAACACAGGCAACTAAGCAAAAATTTGGGGATTTTCGCTCACCATTCATCAGTTATGATAGGTTGCAGGTTGAAAACTCCTATATTTACTTTACGCACAAAAATGGGGAAACTCGGCCACGCTCAGACAGTGTTATAAGTGATCAAATTATTATTTTATTTACTTTTTGAACATTTTCTGCTTATTACGGAATTTTGAAAATTATTTTGTACATTCCTCACATGCAGATATATTGTCTTATGAAAAATGCCTTAAATCTAAAATAAATATGGTGGACTTGAAAATATGAAGGATTCGTTTTTGTTCAGCCGTATAATCGATTGAATATCAGATAAAAGGACTCGGAGAGTAGGATGCGACAAACTATGGTGATTCAATTCCCCCTTTTTTTACTAAGGACCAATTTTTAATCAGAGAAATATTAAAACTTATACCACTTTGCCATATAAAGTCTTATTGTTCCACAGAAATCTTATATGCTTTGGGATCCGAAAAGTAAATCGATTTGGTCAAAATACGGCAAGATGTGATTTCTATGTCAATTTACTCTTATGGATCAATTTTCATTATGAAATATTGAAAAATGGATGTCTTCTTCATATAGAGATTCCATGTTCGTAGGAACGATTATATGGTAAGAGTTTTAAAAACTGCCGCAGCCGATCCAAAGTTTGCCGACATATTATTACTAACCTACTTCTTGTCTCGAGTTTCTAAAAGTTGCAATATTTTTTCTTATAACGACTTATCACTTTTGACTTTGTCTAACAAGTTTAATGGGGAGTGATCGAAAGAGTGGTCCGACATCAATCATGTTCAATAGCGTCGGCCGGTTTAGCTAAAGCACTTCCGTGTAGTAAATTTCATTAAAACATCTCGAAAATTGCGGGGTATAGAGTGAACGCAATATTAAATGGACGGACAGAGAAGTTTCGATCGATTTAGAAAATAGATTTCAAAGACAAGTGTTGTAGGATATAAAACATATCTAGCACATAGGCAAACTTCTGGCTAATATAGATCTAGGTTAAGAGTGAATCTCCGAAGCGATTTAAACATGCAAAGCTTTGGCAACCGATAGTAGCGAACATGTTCAGTGTAATTTGCGAATCGTAGAAAGCTTCAATGATGGGAAGCCGCAGTCAATTTTTCAGTCAACAATTTTTTTTCATTGGCCCAACAGATGCTTTGTGCCTTCTAGAAAAGAAATGTCATTACCCGAGCAAAGTTTTTCTCTCAAATTTTCGAAGGCTTCCCTCAAGCGCTTCGAAAAGATTTCCTGTTTCAAATGAATCACCAATAGGACAGTTGAAGACTAATTTCTTACCAGTTGATTTTTACGTCCTCTAATACACTAATAAATGTCTTTTATGTTTATTTCGAGGCATTTTAAGAGAAAAACACGTCAGTGTAGTTTTATTGAGATGACGGCTGGGTAGGTATGTGGCTGCAGTCGATTCGAAAGCATTCAGCAGATCTGCCAAGCACATAATTCTGAATTTGGCTTTTATTTTATACATTTTCTTGCCATTTTCTTTATTACCTCGCACTACGTAAAGTGTAAAAAAATGCGATTCTGTCTTCGACATAAGGAGCAAAATGAGATCTTTTGCGTACACAATCTTCGAAGAAAAATAATGAGGCCGAATATGCGAACATGTAAGGGCAGTTTTATGGTCCTGCGATTGCAAACTAATGGACGAAAAGTTGCATGATTCCAATAATTGTCGTCTTTTTGAATATGAATTCTTTAAGACCACATCTTAAAGAGAATAAGGGTTAGACAGGGGTAGGGTAATTTCGAGAAGTGTTTTTTTTTTTTTACCAATAAGAGTCTTCCTCTTTTTTGTCGAGTATTGAACTTTTTCATTCCAACACTCACTCAATCAAACAATAATGAATATTTTTAACAAAGTCTACGTATTTTTCCAATTTTTTAAAATTTTTAATTTTTTTTTTAGTTTTCTAAAATTTTTAAAAAAGAATTTTTTTTTTAAATACTTCAATATATGTTTGACAATACATTCGAATACTATTACATTATTATTCTTTCTTCCATTAAATTCAGTTTAATTTAGATACGATTTAGGCAAGACGTACTTGTTAAGGAGTTTTGATTGGATAGCATTTACAAATTCTGCTACTTAGATTAGATTATAGATATCGTATAGATTTTTGCAAAGAACGGTGAACGGATTAAAAATCTCATACCTTAACTGAGTACAATTTCTAAACAATGATTACGAATATAGAAATTAATCTCTCCTAATAAAGCCGGCGAATACCGGATAATACCGGATAATAAAATTTAAATAAGAAAGTGACACCCGGATAAACGTTCGCTTTTCTAGTGATGCAAGGGTCAGTAGTGATAACCTATTTTTATGAGGTCATAAACAGCCTAATGGATCCCAATTCAATTTCCTAGAACGAAGAACTGCTTCCGAACTGATTCTAATGAATCAACAACCGCGCCTGTAGGAAAAGACAAACGCATATTCAAGTATTGGTCTTATTGGGGCTCATGTCTAGCCCTTTTGTAACGTCTGAATCATCGAGTTCTCTGGATAACCGTGCAATAAGACCTAACGGATCCATTGAAAAACATCGATAAAGGAAGCATTGAAAGTTTTCTTTCGGAAGTTAACAAATTTGTAAAAATTTTTCCGATAACTAAGAGGTGAACATTTTATTTTTGTAAAAAAGATGAATATTTCGGCTTCTAGGTTCTCAATAGGGTAACCAAAAGGGAAATTCTTGTTTTTGTTAAAGACGTATTACAAATTGAAAAGAATAAGATTTAACATGTTAGAGTGATGTGAAGAACAATCTTGATTGTAATGGGAAGGAGGACAAGTCCATTACGGATTTTATGCATAAATTCAATATATTGCCATATAATAAAATCATATTTTTCCTTAATATCTAAGGCTTTCGGAAATGCACAAATGGCAATGTAAACTAAACAAATGCTTCGTGCACATGCCGACGGAGCTTCGTCGCATCGGTTGAGATGCCAGTGTAGTGAGTGTACTATAGCCGGTACATTGTCATTGTTGAGCGCTGATTGAAATACACCTTCTTTAGTTGATCAATTATCGCTTTTTGGCGTTTTGATACCCTACACCGCTTGTGGTACAAGGGTATATTAAGTCCGTCTTATTTTGTTGTGTTTAACCTACATGTCGCAATTTCTGAGATATTTTGATGAAATTTGGTACACCGACGTATTTTGAACCATGGCCGAACACTATTTAAAATGGTTCAGATCAAACCATTTTTTTTGACGTACATTTCCCGTATAACACCGTATTTTGAAAAGTCGATATATGAGTCGATAAATGAGTGGAGTAGTATAGGGTATATAATGGTTTAATGGTAGGGTGTTCTTATTTGTTCTGATTAAATTTTTTTTCAAATAATTTCGATGCATTTTGTTTAGTAAGAGTCAATAAAATTAACTTACATGTCTTCTCACTTTCGCTGTGTGTTCTCTCAACATTATGTTTGTTTGCTTTGTCATCTGACGAATGTTTACCATGATTTTGATGTTTTTGTGATTTTAGTAATTGACGCGGTTTGCCTTTGTTATTATTACCGCCGCCATTACTATTAAATTGAGTTTTCTGGTTGGCTGCGGTTGACGCAACCACGGCTGAGTATATGCTTTCACTAGATTTGCGTCCAGTTAATGGTGATGGTATTGAGGATGATAACGATGATGTTGGTGACGCATTCTCATGTGAAGATTTTTTATTATTTAATTTTTTATTATTATTATTTTTTTGACGTTTATTACCACCGCCACCGTTACCGCCGCCACCATTTATAGTTTCTGCATTGGCTCCACGTGCAGGACGCACTAAAATCTTACCCGATTCCAGAGACAAAACTAATTTTGCCGTTGATGTTAATGTGGGTGTACGTGAGGACGATAGAGCTGCGGTGGCTGTGTGTCGTTTACTGTATTTGTTGGCTCTTAGATTGCGGTTACTGCTATTGCCAGCGGATGCCAAGCTTTTTGTGCCATAAATCAATGTCGGCTGAAATGCCAACATGGCTAACAAAAGCACGGATACTATTACGAGATTCATTTTGAAACGAACGAGATATATATATATAAATATATATATATATATATATATATGTATATAAATATATATATAAATATATATATATATATATATATATATATATATGTATATGTATGTATATATAAATATAAAAAGCTTGTGTAAGCGCGTGTATACGTTATTTGTAGATAACAAGAGTAAGAGTTGTTATGCCTGCAGTTAATTCAACAAAGGTTGAAGTAGTCCACTTTTAGTGAAATGGGTGCTGAGTAGTTTCTATAATAAGCTTTGTACCATTGCAGCCAGTAAAAATAAAAATGAAAAAAAATAAAAAAAGACAATTCTCTGCAATAAGAAAAACAGAAGGGAATGTAAATAGACCCATAAGTATGTATGTTATTTAATAGCGATAGAAGAAATGAATAAAATGTCAACAACATTTACATAAAAATTTATCTATGTGAATGGCAAATAAGCCTCCTTCAACTACTTAAATACATTTTAATTATTTTAAATTTGTACACAAATAAAAATACTTTGCCAAATGCTTTTGTTTCGATGGTGAACTTTGCCTAGTAACTAGAGGCTAAAAGCCAAAATATTCTTGGCTAACAGTTAAGCTTATTAATTTCTTGCATTCTTGCATACTGAATTTATACGTACGTATGTATGTATGTATGTATGTATGCATGTATGTATGCATGCCCTGGTATAAATACAATAGCATTGGCAAATATGCGTTAGACAAATGGCTGCCACCTCCTTCTTTCGGCATAATTGCTATAAATTTTGTAAACTTACTTTCCAAGTCAGTGTTAACGAAGACACAATTCACCGAGAATAAGATTAAAGGCTAAATTTTGTGTAATGAAATCCGCAAATTAAAGCTCAAATCACAGCCAACTTATGCTATAATCATTATCATCATTATTATCATCATTGTCATTGTCAACAATCAACATCATTATATTTTCTATTGTCAGCATATAAATGCTGTCAAAACAAGTCTATTATATATAAAATGTAGATTTTCTGCGTATAAAATGCCATTATTTAGTGCATTTAGATCACAGATCACTTTAGGTAAATTTACTCGAACACACGTATACATCATATGAATGAATACGTGTGCATGTACGTGCGCATTTCTATTGAATATTCATTCGCTTCTATGCGTTTATTGTGATAATTATGCCATAAACATTGTCTGGACATGTGGTCAGATTTAACGCAGTTTAACTTGACGTAATTGTTTAAATTATCAATAAAATAAAGTTCGTGCCTAAGTAGATGAATTCGCAAGCATTTGCTGGTATAAATGTGCCTATGTGCGTATGTGTATATATATATATATATATATATATATATATATATGCGTGTGTGGTTGATGACTGCATCCATTTCGTTATGCAATCATTTGCGGTCATTAATGAATAAATTTACTTTCTCTGGGACTTATATATATATATATATATCGAATATCGAAAAGCGCGATAACGCAATTTTGAATGAAATTTTATTAAAAAAAGGTTGATTTTACAAGAAAGAGATTGCAAGTCATTTCGATGGAGTTTCTCTTTCCATCTTTCAGATGAAATGAGATTTTAATAAACTATTGAGTGAACAAGAAAAATAATTTGAGTAATATTTCCCTGATTTTTCTTTTTAATTCTCTTGACAAAGTAAAAATTTTGAATTGGCGGAAATTTGCTCTCTCACTCTCACTCTCACCCTCTCTATCTCATGATTGATTGATATATGTTAAAAGACTATTTAGGGGCATATGCTGGCGTCGTGTCCGCTCAGTAGTCAATGTGTTTCGTTTTGTTATAGCTTATGTGACTTTGTATCGAAATTTGAGTAGTGATTTGTTAAAAAACATGATTCTTAACTACCCGCAAACCACAAATATTTTATGATTTGTGACATCGCTTTGGTGTGTCTTGGAATATAGCAGTTAGCTTTCTTTTTTGTTTGTCTAATGCACTACCTTCTAGAATTAAAAAGTAGGATGGGCGCTTTACCGACTAAACCTATCGGCGTTTTTTTAAAAGGTAGACTATGCCGTTTTAATAAAGTTAATACTTTATTAAGACGGCAGATGTGTATAGGATGAGACGCTATAAATACCAATAAGCCTACGCTGGTTTTTATGTTTATTTCATGAAGATGGTACAGTTATTATATTTAATTTTATAAATTAGAGCCGATAGCCTGTGTTGCTAGTGTTCTATGTCTTTTTGTTTAGTCTAAGCATTTACTTCATTAGTCTAAAATTATAATAATAATAATAATAATAATAATAATAATAATAATAATATATTTAATTTATCGATGGCCATTCGTCTTCAAAGAAAACTGGGCGTTTGAGGTTATTTACGAAACGACTTAATAATATGGGCATCGTTATAGAAAGGAATGTTCGGCTTGTAGAGACAACAAGTCATCGATTACAACTAGTGGTCATTCCAAGATATAACTAACGTTCTTTAATTACAGCGGGGGGAGCAGTAAATTGCAGTTTATTGTCGCTAACGTTTAGCCTGTACGGTGTCAAACGTCATTATGCTGGAAAACAACTAAATCATCACTATTGGAATGTTTGAGTCCGGTTTTCGTGCGCCATTGCACTTATTGCTCGATTGGCGTCTTATAGTGATAAGCTCGTTTTGTTGAGGAAAGTCATAACACACCGTACTCAGGTGCTTCTAAATGGCGGCACCATGCATGCACAGCTTTATCGTCCATGTTAATCGTTCGCTTAGTCTGCGTAATAGGAATTTGCTTTTGGGATGCCGTAACGTATCCATATTTTGTTACCTATTACGATTCACTAACAATGTACTTTGAGTGAAACAACCAACGCACCTGGCGTTATTGTGGCAAAAAAACTCCGACCTATTCAAAAATCTCTGTTTAGATTTCAATAGAAATAATAATAATAAATAAAATAATAGAGTTGACAACTCTAGTGTGGACGATTGATTAATTTTTGCTGTGCGTGTTTGTTTATAATAATTAAATAATTTTCTGAAATAAAAACTCAAATATATGAACTTAAGATTTTCGGTGTTCATTCGTGCTGGGTGTTAGATTTGAGATTTGAAATTCGGTATTTCGGGGTTTTTTTGCTATCTTATAAACTATATTGGGAATGTTTTGGAGCGTTAGGCCCCACAATAGGCATATTGTCAACTGAGACATTGTTCTATGAAGTTTTCAACAAGGAAAGTGCTTGAGGGGAACTTGTGGAATTAGAACATTTTCCTGTATGAAAAAGTAATTGTACAGCGATTGCGATATTTTGTTCTTGGGAAAGTGTATTGTCTATTTAACCCGTGTCAAGCAAAAACGGGTTCCGGTGCCGACCGATATATAACGTGTTGGTTGTGTGAGCGGTTTGGGCACTCTAAGTGCGCACTCTAAGTTGCCGTGGACGATGCTGCAAGAGGACTTCGTTGGTTCAACTCGGTTCAAGTGTTCAACTCGGACTGTGGCGTGTGGACCGTCCCCTAAGGTTCAGATTGACGTTGCCAATGTGGAACCTGGTCTCGCCCCGGTTGAAGGGTGGGTTGACGTGCCAACTATGAATCTGTTATCGGTCGACTTAGTTAATTTGGTGTCGCCTAATCCGGCCGTAGGTGTCAAACATCGGGATATGTCTCGTAATTTCGTCCTGCGCAAGGGTAAGGAGTTAATGGATAGCTATGCTAAGAAAGTCAGGAGTTCAACATTAACTACCACTCCAAGTTTTAGCGGGTCGGGGCCCTTGACTGTGTCAACGACGTCTGATACGTCATCTACCGCGGCATCCTAAACTGCGTCGAATGGTTCACACGATACTGCTATTACCTCTGTCCCATCGATAGGGACCAATGGGCAGAGGAAAGAACAGATGAAAGACTCTGTGCCTACACAGGAGGCGTTACCGATGACTTCAGAGGGAACTGCCGCTGATATGGTTTCCCATCGAGGAACGGTTTGTAGAGTACTTAAAGGATAAGCTCTTGGTGGAGAATGCTAGGAATTGTAGCGTTTTCAAGATTAGTTCGACAAGACAGGGCGATATTGCTTCGTTCAAGATTATTGTTCCGGCAACCCTATTTGTACGTATTACGTCGGCAAGAAAGTATTGCGCGCCATGAAAAAAGACGAGGGTATAGTTTCGATGAGAATTTCGTTCTCGCAATTGCGATAGGAAAGAACAACGAAAGGAAGATGGACATTCGTCTTTATCCGAAACATAACGCGATGGACCGACCACACGGTGAGGTAAATTATTATTTCACCGGGTCCATAACTGATCATGGCTTGTTCCGGAAGTGTCGGTACAAGTTCGACCACGGGAACTCGTCAAGCTGCCTGGAATGTTCGGAAAGAAACGCAGACCCAAAGAATCCATGAGATATTACTGGCGATAGCTGGCAATAACGAAGCCTAGAGCACCACAGACAAGTTCGTAATCAGAGTGCTCCAAGAATTACAGCGTTTAGAAAGACAGAGGGTGTGAGCCGATAGCGCATTTTACTGAGGTCCCACTATAGCGCGCAAATATGCAACCAGCCTCCGCGTATTAATATTTAACGATGATCCCGCGGAGGAGAGTGGTAGATGAAGTGGAAGGAGTGCAGGGTAGTTTTAGCTTGTAGGCGCCGTGGATGGCGAATCGTGCATGCTGCTGGCACGAACCAGCAGTATCTCGAAAATTTCAACCCCTAGCTCGCATATCGAAACATAGAGACGCACACACACGCACACGAAAAGGCAGGTATTCCTAAGCCGATTCAGAATGCGATATTAATCACAAATATACAAAGTTTGCAAAGATCGATAAAATTTCCTTTACGATGATGCAAACTTGTTAAGAAACCGAAATGCATACTAGGAAAAAGAATGTGTTTCTATTTAAAATTGAGAAGGACTTCAACTAAATTTGTAAAATTTTCTCTTTTATAGATAACCACTGCTTTCGTAATTGAAAAAACAAAAGCAACACGAACAACATAAACAGCAAATGTAATAAACTGATTGCATTTGAAAGTGTAGAGTACTTTAAATCTACGTCGTGAATGCCCTAAGGCCACATAGCATTTGCCAGAGGAATAGTTCTTTAATTTAAGAAATAAATAAATGACAATATATATATATATATATATGTATATATGTATATATATATGTATCTGCATTTATTGTATATACAGATTATTACGGTTGGTTATTGCCATAAGCATAATTTATATCATGTTTAAGTCTTGCTAATTGCTCAATGGAGAGTATGCAGTAAATTTTCAGATAATATGTGCCATGGTCTAACAAAGATTTATGAAGACAACTTTTGCATTCTCGACACATTTCTTAAATTGTCTGTTTAACCAGAAAAAAAGTACAGAAGAAAAAGATGTTTGAAAAAATATCTTACAATTTCTTCTGTTGCATAATGGAAGGCATCAAGACAGAGCAAAAAAATGGTTGGGGAACAAAGAAACATAAAAAAAAAAAAAATAAAACAAAAAACCAAAAAGGCTTACGTGGCAATGAAAGCAATTAATTTCAAGTAGTTATAGTTACACGAATGTACTAAAGATAAAGATATGTTTTACGTAATCCAAAAAAAAAAAAAAAAAGAAAAAAAAAAAGACAAGAGAAGAAATTATATTCATTTTGGAATAAATATTTTAATGCCCATCACTAGTTTGTTTTAAAACAAGATAAATCTTCATTAAAGAATGATAAATATTTCATTATTTAATGGGTAAATACTGTTGGACAAATACATATAAAAAAAAAAACATAGGATGCTTTATTGCATTAATATAAGTTTGTCCATTGCATAGAACGTTTGCATCCATTACTATGCGATGTTTGCACTAGTCCTGAATCGTTCTCAAATAGGCGTAGCAGCACTTTGTACAAACTACCATCGTATAAATTTATTTCGTCTGCCGTAGGCTTTAAGATTATTATGGACGAAATTTTCGATTTTAACCAGAACTATGTCTTAACTTAGCTTATGTTCGACTTTCGAAATGACGTTTTTAGATTGCAATGCAAGATAAAGAGTAAAAAAAAAAAGAAAAAAATCAAATCTTGTGCTAGAAAGTAGTTTAAAGCTTTGTATTTTATTATATAAAGTAATCTCTATGGTATTACTACTGTGAATATCCTTTATTTATCCTCTGTAACATTTCAGTTCAGTTTAACACTTAAAACTCAATACGATTTTTGAATATTTGAACTTTGAACTGACAAGAATAAAAAGTAAGTATTACTCATTTTGAAATAGATTTTCAATGTATGTCATAACAAATTTGTATAAAAAAATACTAAAGTATTTTGTCAATTGTGAGGGCACTTTTTAGCTAATTGTAATAATTTTTATTTATATTCTTGCATCACTTATTGCACAGGGTATCATATTATATTTGTTGTAACGATCAAGTCACAGAATCGTTTTTGTCTGTTAGTCTGTCTTTCGGTCTGATGGTTGTTCACGTACTTTTGTGTTCAACGTACAGGTTGTAATTTTCGTGTCTAAAGACAAACGTTGTTGATAATGGACTGGATCCACCCATTTGTATGACCACTCTTTTTATAATGCCACAGTTCAAAAAAAGTCTAAATGAAAAAAACAAAACAAGTGAGAAAATTGTATCCGATCTTTTATAGTCATCACCGTTATCCCACAGAAGACTGAAGCAAAACGGAAAGAGCTACATTTTCATACTCCATAGTATTAGGCTCACACGGCCAATTTTCTCTATTTTCAGAATAAAAGTGGAAATTTATATGGTGCATGTGTTGTACTTTATGACGAATACACAAAAAACACCGAAGACAAAAGTGTTCACAGTTTTTGTTATATAGATGTGTGGACGCTGTAGGCGTATACTATTAGAAGTTTGGGCCATTTTCAAATTCTTTTGCAACCTTGAACGGGAGGATATTTACCACACATACTACATATTTGGGTAAACAGATAGATGGATAAACAAACAGATGGACATGCTGAACTTGGAACTGGCCAAAAATTTAAATACCTTATGGGGTTTTTGTAGGTTGCTTTTGCGTTTTTCAAAGACATTGAAAGAAGAAATTAAGTTTTAATACATTGTAATATTGCGTAGGCGTGGCCACTGTACCCACTTTCGTGCAGATACTACAGCATCACCTATCGGTCACTTTCACAATTTCGAATGCACCTAAGCATGTCCGTTTGTATGGTTGTTCATCTGTCCGTCTGTTAGTCCGTCCATTTATCCGTCTACCAAAGTGCGTCGTATATGTGATAAAAATTCTCCTATTCGTAAAAAAGAAAATGTCGCCTGCAAAAAAGTTTGAAAATGACCCAAGTAGGCCACCAAAACTGAGAACACCTTTGCTTCCCTTGTCTTTTGGTCGTTGCTGATAAACTTGCACGGAGATGCACGGTATAAATTTCCACAAAATTACTCTACAAGAATATCAAAAATCAGCCACGCCCATCTAATATTATAGGATAGACAAATTTATATGTTTCCATTTTTCCAATCTTTTATAAGATACCAGGGATAGGTATATTCGGTCGGAACCGAATACAATTTTCTTACTTATGTTTTTTTCAATATGTAATATAAACTAAACGGTTAAAAATATCGATATGAATTTTTTTTTTATTTTGGATACTTTTTCTCTACAGGTTGTGTTGAGAGGTCGTTCTTGAGAGAAATGGCCCAAATCATATACATGACATGCGTGACATGAAAGACTATGTAATGCTAACAGCGTGACTAAAAATGATTAAAACTAAGCTTTCGTTTCCGCCGTTCCGCCGGATCAGTCGATTGACAAGTGGTATTATTAAGTGTTGTTTGCGAGAAGTTATTCGGCAGAATTTGTGAAGAGACAACTCTTGACTTCTGCATCACATATTGCATTGGTTCTTCGGGTCCTCGTCACGACGAATTCAACTCACCTGCATACCGCAGTTGTTCTATTCGCCTGATTTAATTTGGAGTGTGTGTGTAATTTGTGGTTATGCCTTCAACTCAAAAAATAGATTCGGGGAAATGATTGCAAGTCGATTAAAGTGATAAAATGAAATGAAAAAACATTTTTTTTCATATTTTTCGATGAAATTTAATCAACGTATCCCTTAACCCTTTTCATAGGTTGTGATAGGACTATGTCGTGGCATCATATTTCTTATGTCAGTAACTACCTTGAGCTGAACTTGACATTATTATCATTTATTATCTACTTAACTACATATTTTATATATTTATCTTTTTTGGAAATTATTGGTAAATGAGTAGTGCAAAGAGTAAATCAGTAAAAACATTAATTTGAAATTTAACATAGAAGTTAGTTAAGGAGCAAGAACTGGCCGTATGGATAAGTCCGCACTATTTAAAGGGAAACGTCTTATCGCCGTCAATATTATATCGCATGATCATCGGTGATAATACAATCAAATTATTGAAAATGAATTTCAATACTCGTCGTTTTGAACGACTGCTTAGACGGAGTTTACGTTACCGACGTCTGTGATATTTTTCTTCTATAAATGAGTCTAAGGTATAGCAATAAACAGCAACGACTATCACGTCATGCTGTTGCCTTTCTATTCGACATATAAAAAAAAATCGAAAAATATGATTTTAAGAAAGTTGTCCAGCGCCCCATGGAATCAAAGAAATATATAGAGAGAGAAGCGATTTTAATGATTAATATAATAGATTAACTAGCATTCAAATGAACTTAAGTGATGGAATTTAATCAATTATACATTAATGTTCCAGACGACTATACACGTACGTATAGAGCAACGGATAAAGTTTCAACAAAATAAAACAACAACAACAATTTTCTTCTTTCTCTTTAATGGCTGCAATTATAAAAGCAAAGTAACGACCCCCTGTTTATGTAATGCACAGTTCACAAATATTACTTATATCTATGTGTAAGTGTTTGGAAATTAAAGTTAGGTATGGTTTATTATTAAAAACTATGAGATGAAACTCCTAGTATAGCCACTAAGTTTTAAAAGTACTTGGTTGGTAAGTTAACCTATAATATAACAAGATGTACGGTTGACGGCATTACAATACATGTTGTTTTGAAGTTGGAGACGACGATGACGATGACGATGACGATGACGATGACGATGACGATGGTGATTATGATGGCGATGATGATGATGATGATAATGTGGATGACAATGATGATGACGATGTGCTTGTAACTATATATAACCCACTCGAGAACAATTAAAATTTAAGTAATTCATAACAAACAGCAGACCTACGTAGTTATGCTAAAATAAGAAGTGTGAAAAGTTTTAATAGAAAGGCAACAAAAAAGGATTACAAACAGAAGAAGAAGAAGAAGAAGAAAAAAACAATCACTTTAAATTATGATTATTTTATACAAAATTGAATGAAATAAGATGAAAATAAAGAACATTTTTTTTTTTTTTTCTTTTGATAATAATAGTAATTCAGGCTTTATTTATCTTTTTTTTTTTTTTTTTTTTTTTTTTTTTTTTTTTTTTTTTTTTTTTTTTTTATCATTAAATATAGTGCCACTTGATGTGCCAGAAAAATTATGACGGTTTACTTAATTTGTAAAGATAAAATAACTTAAAACTCTTTCTCTCTAGCATAACTATGCAACTATTCATAAACCGGAACGAGTTAAACAGTTTGGGGAATTTAGGGGAGCAAAAAGTGTTAGGAGAGAATAACCAAACGAAAAAGATGAAGCAATTACAGAAATAAAAGAAAAAGCAAAAAAAAATAATAAAAAAAATATGGCCTTACAACCACCACTAATTATAGCGCGCAAAGTAATAAATTGACTTGAACGTAAAATAATAGCTCCAACAAAAAATTGGGACTAAGTACTTTAGAATTAAATCGTAAAAGAACAAAAAAAAAAAAAAAAAAAAAACCCTAAGCGCTTTTATGCGTCTGGAATCGAATTTTAGGCACGTAAACTTTAGGAATCCATAAATTTTGCAACTACGAAGTCTATGCATAAAATTGTGACGTATGCAAAATATTTTCCAGCCTTTGGAAAATTTAGCGAAATCGATGACGCATCAATGTAAAAGTCGAATCCATGCATTTGACGATTCCATGGATCGTAATAAGTATCCGATCAGCTCGACTAGCAATAAAACTTCGTGCAATATTTCCAATACACATTTTCATATATCGATTTCTCTTCGAAAAAATGGTTTAGTGAGTGCGTAAAGTCTTTATTTTTAACATCCCGATTGATTTTCTTCTCGTAACTGAAATATAACAGATCTACTGAATAGATCTGTCCGTTTCGGTTACAACGAGTTCCACAAAAGGTTTCGCATATTCATTTGCCTAGGAAATGTACTAAAATGAAGATAATTCATGTTGGTATTAAGTGAAACAAGAACCCGCGTCTACTAAGGCTCATTTATGTATCCGTATTTTCCACGTATTCCAAGAAGGATGAAATGCTATAAAAGCTTATAGAAATTTATTGAAACTATTTGGTGAAGGTAAAGTTTCTGATAGAACATGCTTCGAATAGTGTTCGAAACATTTCCAATAGCTGATTTCGACTTTTCTAACAAGCCACGTTCTAAGTGACCATCCTTGATCGACGACCATATTATCAAGATCATGTTGAAGCAAAATCTTTTTTGACAGCTTCGAAGACTGAGGAAATGCTTGATTCAGCTCAACAACAACAATTTGAACCGCATTAACATTTACATATGTCTCTGGCCCGAATGTATTATATCGGCAGAAATTGTAGTTACCAGTTAATATATAAACTCCCGTATGGTTTCTACTTGGGCGAGAAAACAAGAAAAAAACAAAAAACATTTGCAAGAGATCCTCTCTATTGTTAGTTCTTCATGAAACTATGCGGAGCTTGTAAAAAAGAAATTCAGTTTGAAGCATAAGAGAGCGTAAGTAAATGGTAGGTAGACTTAATTAAGATAATGTTCATTTTTAAAAGTTCCAAGAACTTGATAAAAGTCAAAGTACATCGGCACCAGTAAGAGGGAAGGGGTCACACTCCTGTTCTTACCTTTATATCTGACTTCCAAAGTTAATGTTTTCGTGGACTTTATGGCGAGATAAACAGGTAAACTAGATAACTGCCTAGATATGATATGCGTATTTATATATATATATATATATATATATAAATTCGGCAAGACAAGAAATATTTTTTGTTAATTATCCCGACTTATATCACGTCTTTCGAAATGCCTTCTATTTGAGTAATGAAAAAGAAAAAAATCGCTCGGAGGAATATCTCACGAACATAAATGCTACTTTGATGGGACATTAGTCAAGTTTCTGTTTTGTACAGAAATTGAGGTAAGTCAAGCTGCAAAGTCTTCACTCTCCGGACCACTTAATAAAACGCTACGAAGGGACATTCATATGACTATGTCTCTTAATTTTAATTGGTGATATTTCGAAACCATTCTGGGGACGATTTTCGTATTTTATGACGTTCACGACGAATTAAGGCGAGACTATATGATTTTTGTAGAATCATATAGTTTTGTATTCGAACGAGTGATTTCTGATTGAGTGATGGAATTGCGATGTAATTAATGAACAAATGTCGCAAAGAATGGTTGAAAGACGGCCGAGGAAACTCGCATCTTACCCTGCTATCCAGTACAACCTATAAATTTAAATAGTAATTACGTTTGTTTATATCGAATGCGTCAGACTTTTTCCAACTTGCATTGCGAGAAGGCATTTCAGTTATAAGATGTGCATTTCTGTCTATCTGTCTATCTGGGTGTATTGTCTCTCTTACTTTTAAACGAAAAGTATATTTTTCTCGTTTTAATAATACGGAATAAACAGGAGCTTTGAATATGTAATTTTTTTTTTTTTTTCTTGTTTTCTAGCCGCTTTTATTTCGTAAAGACGTTAAAGGGAATATTTCTGAATTTTCTCAAATGACTGATAATATCAAAATAATTAAAAGTGAGAGAATGGGCGTGGATGAGAAATACAAAGTGAAGCGGATCAGATTTTTGAAATCCACTATCCCTGAATCATTTTCAAAGCATTTCATGCAATCTCCTTACGGCCTTCTTATATACAAATAAACTTATTACTCATATGTATATTTATTGTTCATACTGTTGTTTGCATTTGAAAACGTATTACTATTTTCGATCAAATTGTATTAATTTCAATGAATGGATTATAGCTTAGAATTTATATATAAACTTCACAAAGTTTAATACATTATGTAAGTTTAGTTACACGGTGAATAATAAATTTTACATGCTTTTCCGTAATGGATATAATTACTGACGTAAAGTTTTAACCAGGTCCAGTTAAAAACAAAGTAAAAGAAAACAACTAAAGTAAACGGATGTTTTGCTTAAAAAAAAAAAAAGAAAAGAAAAACAAAAAAATGAAGAGAGAGAGAGAAACGACAAGCAAGAAAATGATGTTCGTTCGCAACCGAAGCTTTTATACTCATTACCGTTACCTAAAACTAAAAAAAAACTAAGAAAAAGGAAAAGAATTAAATTTTCATACTTCATTAATATTGAACGGGCATGGCCGATATGTTCTATTTTCAGCATTCTGTGCGTGTGTTATACTTTAGAAGTAACAAGAAAAAAACACGAAAAGCAAAGGTGTTCGCAGTTTTTGTTGAATAGATGCGTGGGCGTTGCAGGCGTGTATTTTGGTCCGTTTGGATCATTTTCAAATTCTTCTGCCAATTTCTAGGCGATATCTTCATTTTTGCGAATAAGAGAATGATTACCATTGACACCTTGGAATTGCGTTCCATTTTTTGTTGCAGATACAAGAGCATCGGCCATAAAAGATACGTTTAAAATTTTTGTGATTTTACCTGATGTAGTTTATGAGTAATGAGCAAAAAAAAACTTACAGTGGTATTCTAAGTTTACGCGATACCTTAGGCGTATCCTTCGACTGAGTTTTCTCATTTTTAATACCAAGCTACGTGCAAGGACTTCAAATTTTTTTGCCAAACTTGAAGCTTCATTTTTGCGGCCGGGAAAATGTTTACAACAGACATTACAGGGACGGACAAACAAATAACTGGATATACGGACAGATGAACATGTTTAAATTGATTTATATTATGATGCTGATCAAGAATATATATACGTTGTGAAGTGTCTGAAGCTTCAGTTGAGGCGTTGCACACAGTTCGACAAAACGAATATATCCCTCATCCCATTCGGCGAAGGGTATAAAAAAAATGCACAAAATCATTACGGCGGGTTACATGCAAACTGCTTGTTCTTTTTTGCTAACTCAAGAAAACTTTTCCGATTAACGTATACACTGCTTATATGCAATGTGTGTGTGTGCAAACTAATATTGATTGTTGGCTTTTGTGTTTCAACTTTAAAATGAAATTAGTTTTAATTATTTTATTTATTAATTTCTTTCGTGTTTTCGTTGATTTTGAAAAGAAATTTGTCTCATTTTCATCTATCTAAAGCATAAACCAGCAGACTTTGAAATCATTTCACAATTTATTACATCAATTGTATATACTGACAACTGAAATATCTTTTACAAAAACAATCATACAGTCGTGCATATACACATTGATATATACATTTATACATTTATAAGTATATAATTGTTTGTGTACATGAATCTTGAATCATAGTATGTGCAATAGTTTTTATTGTTTGCTTTTTTTTTTTTCATGTTGTTTCTGCATTTCTGGATTTTGCACAAAACTCTCAATGCCAGCTGTTAAGCTGGGAATGCTTGTTAAAACTTCATTAAAGCGTAATGTAGTCAAGTTACAGTAAATTGAGTTTTTGTATCTTCTCTTTTTTTCTTTCTTTATATCCACCGCAGTGGGTGTATTAGATGTGCTTTAGAAATGATTGTAACGCATTGAAATATAAATCGGAGACCTCACAAAATGGTCAAGTATTATTGATCCATCAGTGGATAAAGGAATCCATATAGAAATGTTTCATTGTCTATCGTTTGTCCATTCGTTGTATGACTACATCTGTGAGTTGGGTATGAAAATCTTGTAAACTATAGTTTCAAAGTTTTTCCGATCATTTTCATCAAGTTAGTTTCAAATATCAAAATCGATCTATCATGATCAGGCTACAAGTGCCAAAGAAATGGATGATGTTCTCCTTTCTTGCACCATTTTTTAAATTACAATTTCAAGCTTTAGGCTCCAGGTTCTGTGGAAGCTATTTGTAAAATAAAACGAGGGTAGATAAGTATGCTTCTAATTTTCATTATCCATACAATATACGGGATACGTTATATGATCGATATATGTAATGAATGGATTTCCGTTCTTGCTTGCAATAAAATATCAAATACAAGCTAGTGGTTGAGATTAACAGAGTCGGTATGAGCTCAATATATCTTCTTGTCTTCTTTGTTCTCTTTTCTATATAAATGGTTGAGCTTTCTTTTTTTTTTTTAAATTTGCTTGGTTTAATTGAAAATTGTTTTGTATAAGATACAAAATTACATAAAAAATTGCAGACAATTAACTTTAAAATCTATCTATGCTTAGCCATCGGAACTTTCTATTAACGATTTTACATAACTTTCTGTTCATAAATTTGAATAATGTCTTCGGCTGAGGGAAGAAATGATTAGAAAATTAGTATTTGTGCATAGATTTTATTTTAACTTGTTTTCCGCAGAAAATACTAGTTTGACGATTTCTAGATCTAGAAAGCGCAAAAAATTCATTGATAGTGGGATTCTTCTTTAAACGTTAGATTTGATAATGAACAGGTGAAGGTACGGCTAAGATGACTGACATCGAATGGTCGTTTCACATACGCATATAATATTACACATATGTCGCGTTGACAATGCTGCTTCTATGGCAAATTCCAGAAAAATTTTTACATAAATCGCTTGCAGTCTTCCCACATCAATGGTTATTCCGTTAAAAAAATCGTGCGTCCAGCATTTATTAAAATAGGTAGTTCGGATGAAAATCCGACGTACATGTTAAGTTCACTAAAATTTCGAGCTCCTTTGCAATTGCAAAGGGATTAGATGTCGATTACTTTCCAGCGTAGATCGTGAAATGTTATTATCGCCCCAATCGACGATCTTCTCTCATCCGAACATTTACCACTTCAGTTTCCAACGTGTCATATAAGTTTTTACAAGCAAGCGATGCGTTGCTTGCATTCTGGAACTTATACTCATGTCTTAAATGCACTTTATCCATTGCTCTTTATGCACTCTGAACTTCGCAGTTAATTTATTAAGCGCTTTCAAAATTGTCGTCTTATATCTCGCGAAAGTTATGCTAAGTGATGAGACCCCACTCGATGCATTCTACCTGTTTGCTATGATCTGACAAATAAAGTGCTTGTAGATAGCAGATAGTCGGGGGCCGAATCTCCCATACCCACCACTATGTTTTTCGCATTTTACTCCCAAGTTCTCTTTTGTGATACCCATATCGCTGGAATTAATAAGAAAAAGTTAATCCGCCAGGTCGTGGTGTGTACCATATTCATTTTAGAATCAACCCATTTTTAGGCAGGTAATATATCTTTATTTGAGGAATGTATAAAACAGTTTTAAGCATTCGGTCTTGTTTGCGTTACGACAAATAAGCATAAAACCTCAAAAAAGTGAAAAGAACAAAATTTAATCAATTGTAACTTTGTGTGGGCATGGCAGATTTTTTCCAGTTTTACACGTAAAGAATGTGGGGCTTCGTAAAGTAAATGCGGGCATTTTCAGCCGTGTAACTTTTATAATTTCTGGGCAACGAGGAAAAACCCACAAATTTTTGTTAAAAAAAACGGAGTCGCGTTCAGTTTATGCTCCACTACGGGCTTCTACACTGACCAATTTGGTCCATTTTCAATATCAATCTGCGTGCAAAAACTACCATTGTTTCTATCAAAATTGAAGTCGATATCTTCATTTTTACAACCAAGAGAGCGGCAACAACAAACACAACACAGACGCACAGACGGACAGAAATGGCTTAATCAATTCAGAATTTCACATTGATCAACAATACATGTACTTTATACGGTCTCTGAAACTTATTTATGGGTGTTACATACATTATGGAAAACAAGTGAGAACATTATAATCGGGCAAGGCCGACCGTCAAATACCCGACACTAAATTGTCTAACACAATTCTCATTTTTCTTATGGAACTTGTTGGTTCGCCAAGCGATTTTATTTTCGTAATAAACATTTAGATGACTTTGCTAAATCTATACTTAAATGTTCAGGTCGAGTTTTGCAATAGGTTACTAGCCATTGATAGTTATGGTAAATTTGTTGCTTTCATTCTCATTCCTCATGAACAGTACGCCCTTCAGAAAAAGTTTTCATTCTTAATATTATGATTGAAGGTTTAATTCAAAAAAATTAAAAAAAAAAAAACACATAACAACATTATAGTCGGGCATGTCTGATCGTTAAATACCCTAAACCACATTGTCTAACACAATTCTTATTTTTACTATGGAACACAAAAATTATATTTCGTTTCTATATAACGGCATATTTTTCAAGTGCGTACTTATGGGGAAGGGAGGCTCAAAACGCAACCTAATGTCGTAGAAATTTAATCCTTACCTTTAATCCTTTTGTATGATTTTTTTGTAGAGTTCCTTTTCGTATGAAATTATTATTACGAGTCAATTTTCATCACCCCATATTAAAACTTAGACTTTTCTGCTCTAAAAAGGGTCAATTTTCGTGAAAATCCTGATTAGGGTAGCACCCAGACTATAGGCCGTGATAGTTTAAATTTGGTACAGTTAATTTTTTTATGTTAAATTACTATTGTGATATAGTTTTCATCATGAAGTATTGAAAATTATACATTTTTGTCGCATAAACTTCAGAAAATTGCCCCAATCAATCCAAAGTTTTCGTACCAATTTAGAATGCCGAAATACTATTATTTACCACTTTTGCCGAGAAATTTTGAAAATTACAATTTTTTTCCACATGCACGTTTCGCAATAGGGCGTTATATGGGGAGTAGTCAAAAAAGTGAACCGATCCGTATCATTTTCAATAGCGTTCGTTCTTGGGTCAAAACACGTCCAAACACTGTACCAAATTTCCCCAAAGTCTGACCTTAGACTTTTAAAACAATTAAGGTACCACGGGGGTCAGGTTGCCCAGAGGATCCCCTCTGCGAGGAATTGCTGGCTGCAGTTTTTGCTGCAACAGAATCCTCGTAGGTGTAGGTCTTCTACCTGGCTGCTGAGAACGGCCCTTCGGGAAGTTTCGTGGTGGCTGTGGTTGCTCCCAAAATCGCGGGAACGTTAAATATTTGAGGTGTTAGATAGGCCTCGCCCCCATCACAGGCAAGGGGATGCCATACACATGTCCTTGATCTGGAACTGCTTGGGAGCCTCCCTGCTCCCAGCGGGGCGTGAGTGACGCTTTCACTCCGTGTGCCGTCGGGCACCGTAGGGTTAAACCTCCACGGCAGGAACCTACGTTAACCCCCTGTCACATCTGTACCAAATTTCAACAAAATATCTCACGAATTGCGCCCTGTAGCTTGAAAACAAATGCCCATGGACAGACATCAGGCGGACAGACGGAGAAACAGGCTTAGATTATTTCAGATTACGATTCTGAATCGATCGGTATAATAGAACGTACGTACGCATTAACTTAATATACCCTGTACCACAAATGGTGTATGGTATAGTAACGGTAGGGATTTTGGATCACAAAGGTCTATTTTTTAGACCTCAACGTCTATAGAGGTTATCATGGATAGCAAGCTTTCCATGAACAGAATGCCCACATTCTAGTTTCTTAAAATAACATTTTTTTGAAGTACATTAAGCTGGTTAAATTTGAATCACGCCATGTGATGTCTTGAGCATGTTCCAATAAGTGAATTTTCGTGAAAGTATGCGTGCATGAAGACCATGTGCAATTTTTAGTACACTATTACTAAAAGCAGAGAATTCAGTACTAGGCGAAACGATATAGGGTATCTAACAGCAGCCTTGCCTTTTTTCTTCTTCTTCTTTAAATTGGATTGGGGGAGGTTAAAAATTGTTCATATTATTAGAATTTGAACTAAGGACATAGAAGCAAGAATCTCAGATTTTTAATTAATTTAATATTAGCAGCGTAGAGACGGCCAGAAACGGGGATGAAAATATCGACTCCAAAACTCGTGCTTATCATATGCTATGCAATAAGTGATATATATTTTCGAATGTTACAAAAGACATAACGAAATTAGTGATAAATAAATAAATGAATTCGATGTAATTCTTTTTTTTTTTAAGTATTTTTTTTTAAATAAAATATTTAATATATATACCTATGAATAATTATTATAATGGCCTGCAGTATTGTATCGAAATTTATTGTTTAATGTTCTCCTATTTAATGTAATGCACACATATTTGCATTGCTTGCGTATGCATGCATATGAAAATAAGTATCTATATATTTGTATACGATTGTATATTTCGATTGAAATAACTCTAATAGTTATATTTCACACTGAATTGCAATAATATTTGTAATAAAACTAATGAAAAATAAAAAAAATCTATGGATTTGCAAGTGATATTGTTTTGCACGCAAAGGTTTGATTTACATAGTTTATGAATGAACAATGTATGTGTTTCAATAAAAATACAAATTACGGCATCTGTTAAAATTCTAATATAATATATGGATGTGCATACTTTTGCGTAGACGCGCAGGTATCCATTTAATTAAAATAATTGTAAATATCGAAATCATATTTACACATATTGCTACGAAAATCACATATTGTTGAAGTGAATGAACATTAAAACCATCTAAAATTTGTTAATAGCGAAGTTTACAAAAGTGTTGGGAAAGTTACTAAAATAAATTTCAATTTTTGATAATTTGCCTTTCGATGTTATAAAGTAAACGGTCGTTATGTAAATTGCAATAAACGATCATTGATAACAAATAAAAGCGTAAGGCCGTAGTGCCGCATTTGATCAGAAGACGAATTCCCGCTTTCGGAATAACGCTTGACATGTAATAAGTGATACGATGACATGGCATTTCGTTCGTTTGTCAATAAAATTTTTTCGAATATCGAAATTTTTAAAAAAACATCTTAAAGCATTTTGATTAAAATTTATTGAAACATTTGACGAAAATAAAAATTAGAATTTTTTAATATAAGTTGATATACTACCCCATAGATATATACCGAAGTTTGCCCATAGATGGCCCTAACATCACATGTTGAGCTCATGTCTGCGTGCGATTGTGCTTTTTTTTTAGGTCGGACATCTGCCAACAATGAGCAACCTATATACCTATACTTATACATATAACGATGTGCGAAAATTTTGCCAAATAAAAAACCTTCACCGATAGCATTTTCTCTTTGCCCGAACTTCTTTTGCATCGTATGCTAACTGGGGATTAAAATTAGATCTATAGAATTGGAAATTTCAGATGTAAAAGTTGATGGGCAGCTGGCTACATCTTTCTAACTTGTTTACATATACCTTATATGGATATATAAATGCATTTAAGCAATAAACACAAACAATAACATCTAACTATTTCCACGATTCTCATCCGCCGCTATACGACATGAAAACATTAAACGAAATCAATTGTGGATCTTGCAATACCTTTGCATTTCGCTGAGAGGAAGCAACGGCAATCATATTTGCATGGGTTATCCCGTGCGTGGCCCGATTTTTTGCCAACCCCGTTTCAGTACATATGTAACACAGAATTGTCATTGCGGGTATCATATGTTTAATGCGTAATGTTTGCCATGTTACAATATGGATCGTTTAACAACCGCTGAACGTGTCAAAATAGTAAAAACTTACTACACAAATATACTGATTCCGTAGTAACTACGTTTGCTCCGAGTAAATTATGGAAGAGATAATCGCCTATTTGAGAGCACTACAGGTAAAACTGTAAAGAAATTTTAGTTTGTCAATGACTTTCCTCAATAGTAATAAAACACGTATTGAAATGATATTTTCAATCAGTAAAAGAAACGCATCTTTCTCTAATGGCAGTAGCGAATATGCACTGAAATTCATATTCGTTGTATTTGATTTTTTATTTATTTGTTTTTGTAACATACTTTTAGGGTATGATTAAATATGATAATTAATTTTTCGTATCTAAATAATTAATAGAAAAAAAAAGATAAATATATTTTAGTTGCTATACATGTACATGTATTTTTGTTAATTATTCAGATACGAAAAATGAATCGTCATAGTTAATCATAGCCTGAAAGTATGTTAAAAAACTGTAATAACGATATAATCATATAGTAATAAAAGGTTAAGTATAAAAAGTAACTCACTTGTTAATGCATGTATATAGAGATTTTCTGAAGTTGTATAACAAAACATTTCCACATCATTATCATTAAGGTTATTATTTAAAGTCTTAAAACAGGAAAAAGTAACTCTATTATTATTTGCTGCACATCCATACAAAGTTATTAAAGAATATGCGAATATTTGTATATACATATTCGCAAAATTATATTTTCTCCTTGGGCATAACGTAACATTACATTCATTTGTCGAATATGTTTTACATACATAAAAATTTTCATTTACAGTTCTGGTAGCATCTGGTTATTAACTACGTAGTCTTCCCATGCAGCAAATATTCTTTCATGTGTATATACATACGGATAAATGTAATATAAATATATTAACACACACACACCCATAGTTATGTAAATATATATAAAGTGCAAGTGGTGGGTTTTAGCCTTCCTTTTTTTTTTTTTCATGACGGAAACCAATGATTTCCCAAGCCAATGAAATGGTATACAAATGCAATTTGCCAGACAGGAAAGAAACATGTACTCTCTACGCACACTATAAATGCATATATATATAAATACGTATGTATGAATATATGTGCAGTTGCACACTTGTTGTATTTATACCAGATTGTTAAGCTTCTGCTATATTAAGGTTTTGCCTCTGTTTAAATTCAAAGAGGCCGGTAAAGTGGTTGAATTTTACTTATGAATGCAATACATAAAATGAAATTGCTCGCAGAGTAGATCTATGTATGTACAGCTTTTCGGTCAGAGAGAAGAAACTACAATATATATGAGAGAGAGAGAGAGAGAGAGATAGATAGATAGATAGATGTGTACATGTATAACAAACTTCAATTGGCATCAAGGGACCAAGGCAAATAAGAGATATAAAAAGGAAAAGCTTAGAGAGAATTCCAGGCATGAATTTAAATCGTGAAATTAAATGCTTAGATTTATATAAGTTCTCACCTTCTTTCAGATATATGGTTTGTAATGGTTTTGGGGCATAGGACATAAAAAACTCGCCTTAAAGCAAAAAAAAAAAGTTTGTAATATTTAATCTAGAGGTTTGTAAAATATTTATAAATACACTTACATTTAAATTCGTAGGTGTATGGAATAGTGGAATTGAGGAGGTAGCGAGCGTAAGGTTACGATTTCAAAGCTTTATACAGATGCACAAACTTCATTTTTATTTATTTATTTATTTTATTTTTTATTGTCTTACCATGATGAGGTTGGGTCGAAAACTACCATAATTCTTCAGTTAATTGGTCCGCACACAGTTTGCAAAAAAAAAAAAAAAACAATCCATAATTTCTTGGTTTTTCCTAAATAATCACTTAATATTGTGCTTATGAAGTGACTAAAAGGTTAATACTGCCCATCCAACTGTTCCGATATATTTTATGCTTAAAATTTCCACAATTTTCGTTACGTGTTTATGTATACTCGCAACATTTTCTCCTATCCAAGTAATTCCTACTTTCCTGCGGTCAATTTTTTTTTTTTTTTTTTTTTTTTTTTTTCGTAACAGCATTAATAAAGAATATTGGATTTTGTCATAGGTTACTTGAGTTTTTGGGATGAGGCATCATCTCATCGATTGTACTCGAATAAGATCAGTTATCTAAGTCAAGGCCCGAGAACTTGATGACAACATTCTTAAATGCTCTTGAGATCGAAGAGCTTGAATTTTTCATCAGCTCACTCGAGCGTACATTAGATGTTCGAATAAGGAACAATCACAATAACTTTAATAAAAGTATTATCTTAGGCGTTTATCGTGCCGGCATAAATTGACCGAGGGTCTTAAGTCGACGTTTGAAAATTCAAGTCAAATAATCTCGAATTACGTTGTAGAGATTATTTTCAAGAATCACTTTACTCAACAGCACCCTGTGTGCATGTTAATGAGTAATGAAATTCTTATTTTCTTGTGCATTCGCATTTAAGAATTTTTGTATTAAGATCATATTATTGAGATTTACTTAAAATTAGGTTCTTAGTAAACATAGGATATGACATTGAAATTTACTAAAACCTGTAAGTTTCGCTTTAAAAGGTAGAAATACAATTTTTTTATATTTTATATATGGAATCGCATGAAGTTTAAAAAATATTTGCTGATGAGAAGATGGTTCAACTTGGAATCTCGTAAATTCACATTTTGCCAAATCTACCGAATGAATTGTGAAAGTACCGTGTCATAGAAAACTCTAGTAGGGGGATAATTGAATAACAATGCCTTGTTACAAAAGCCAAAAAGAGCAAAAAGAGCATAGCGTGTCCAGTTACTTATTATAGTTCATCCTTACTTTCCCTCATTCTTTGCCTATTGTTAGGCTTTGTATGCTGTTTGTAAAACTGGCATCAATGAGTTTATTTGCATAGAAATTTTCAGTTAAGTAACATTTGTGCGAATAATAACGACAACAACAATAACGATAACAGTAGCCTTAAACATAACACGACAATCGTATGACCAGCCTAAGTTCTCGCGCAGTTCACAATTTGAGATTTTCATTATGCAGTTGTCATTGCTATTCCTCTGTTTGAAAAGCTTTCAACCCATCCATTGGCTGTATGGAACACATGGTTAATTTAAAATTTTGTTAAGTACGTATAAGGCAAAATTTGCATATATGCTATCCTTTAACAACATGTTTGTAAAGTATAGCTAATGCATGCCTTATACCACACAAAACTTCTCATCCCCGAACTATTTTTGCCTTCTCCTTACGTGCTTGATGGAAAAACTGGCTAAGAATTACTTCATAGACAAGTATATTGTTGCTACTGTTCCTGTCGTTGTTGTCGTTGTCACATAATGCATTGAGCACAACTAACTAACTAATACATTGCTCTGCAATCGCAATTTGTTAGTTTTGCGTTTTCACATAAGAGATTTCTGTAACTCGATATTGAGATTCTTATAAGCTATTGTTGTTTATATCAATTCCTGCCACAAATTCATAGGAATAAACTGCTTTGAAGGAATTGAATTATGAATGCTGAAATTATAACCGATCTAAAAGAGTAGCTGACGACCGTACAATATAATACACTATAACACCCAATAAGTTACTATAATACCTAATAAGTCGCGAGTTAAGTAAGCAAACAACAAGCTGTGGTTTTAATCATCAACATAATCTCCTTGAAAATGATGAGGATAAAATTAGTTCACCGCTTGCGTAAGATTTCATCACGTCTTTTGTGGGGAAGGATTCGTTAAGATCCTCAAAATACATTACAGTTTCATTAATTAGCATGTGATTCTTCAAAGCTGCTTTAAGTCTTTTGAGTTTTGCAAAAAAGCAACTAATCACTGGATAATACATTGAGTGGGGAAGTAGTTCGAACTTCAGATCACGCAAATTTTTCAGCATAGCCATGAACCAACGATAAGGGTTTTCTGTTCTACAGCGAGTAAGCATGCAACTCGAATGGAAAATGGCTTCCTTATGCCTAAAACATTCGTGTGAAGTATTGAAAATGCACTGCCGTTTCATATCTTTAGGAAATCAGTTATCTCTTGCAATTTCACTTTTTAATTATTGACATAATTTTTCAGGATTTTTATGAAGTTTCCTAATGTAATGTAATGCCTTTTGGACGTTCGCCATTAAAGGAAACCATCAGTAAATTGTAGTTTTTAAAGGACAAGGGCTGCCGTAACAACTTTCAAGTCGACGTTGAATGCGTCCAGTGCCCATTCAGAAGCAATGTTTAATGAACAAAAGCATTCTGAATTTTTTCATTTGTTTGTCAATTATAAAATTACTGTCACTACAGCCACTGAAGTTCGTAAGCAAATTATCGAAATGCCTGGGAATTTCGTGTTATTTATTTGACGCAAACTCTTAAATGTAATCTATAAGCTTGTAGACTATCCGAGCGGCCACAATAGAAGAGAAATCGGCATACAATCATTTTGCAGTATTTCAATGTTGCATAAACCGAGAAGAAAACATTGACAGCATTTGACTTGGATATGTTATTTACTTAATTTCCGCCTCCCATGGACTTATGCGTACATTAATATATTCACAATTTCAACTTTATAACTTATTATAACTTCACAATTTGCGTTAAAGAGCTGTCTGGAAGTGAAAACGGTGTCGATCGGCTGATTGTTACGCCTACGATTAGGAAAAAATAGCTTCTTCAGGAGATAGGGACCCGAGATTGGCTCCTAGGCGTGTATATATATGACCTTCTTACTTATTTATTTTGCTATTGTTCTTTTCTTTTTCGATTGTTTGTTTGTTGCGGAAGTACTAAAAACAATTTTTTTTATATTTTATGACAAAAAGTTAGCAAATATACAGAAAAGTTAGCTAATGCACATTGTTTGATATATGAGTTGAAAACTTTCGAAACTGTTTCGAAATAACATTCGCACACATACGCACGCACGTACATGCCCACCAATCATACAAACATATCTACATTTTGCAGACATCATAAATTTTGTCTATAAAGGAAATGGAAATTGAAAATGAAAATACTTCATAAGAACGATGTAGAAACCAATGCTCATTTGAAATCTAGCGGGGGAGTAAAAAAAAGAAGAAGAAGAATATGCATAAAATAATAATATTTATGTTTTCTTTTCAAATTATTTATAAGTTATTTAAAGTAATCAAAAGGAAATTATTTTCACTCTGCATCTTAAGAAATATTCTGTTGAAATTTTTATAATTTTTTGTTTGCAAAAAGAAAGAAAGAAAAAAGAGCATGAATATCACATTTTATTAAATGATATCCACTGTCAATTTATTTCCATTTATTATTAGTTTTGCTACAGCTTTACGTCCCATTTGCCTGCATGCACAGTTGGCTGGATGCTTATATGCGAGAAGCTATTGTGACATAAATATCATGTATTTTTCGTTACTTGTACTTCTATTGAATTCGACGTTGAACGTTATCATTAAAATATTTCTTAAATGTGACAATCTTTCCATGCTTTCACATCAACGCATCACAAAAAAAAAAAAAAATAAATAAAGAAATAAAATGAAAAAAGAGAGAGAAAAAAGAAATAAAAAGAAGAAAGAGTTCGATTTTACAACAAACATCTTATCATTAAAGTGAACGAAAAAAAGAAAAGAGACAAATGCATACACACACACACACACACACACACAATGCAATAAAATTATATTAATAAACAATTTTCCCAAGTGTTGCTGTCATTTTTTAGATAACGTAAGGAAAAACTATCATCAATAATGTCATTGTTTTCTTCTATTATATGTCATATTCGCATTTATGTGGGTATGTGGGAAATGATGCCACTTTTACATACACATTCTCCTTCAAAAAAGTACACGAAATTGTGTAAAGATAAATTTAGCTTAATCGTATATCCTGGCACGGTGCTCGCGAGACGTAGATTACTGATTGAAATTTGAATTCATTCTCACAAAGATAAGGCCTAAGCGAACTTAAACGGATTGCATGGACGATGTCCTTCCGTAGTCCGAGTAAAAACAAATATGTTTTATTTTCCAGAACTCCCGGTATTTTGTGGACAGTCTGTAGAAAGCTCAAGTTGCTCGACGTGACATATGAGTATTTTTTCGCAGTTTTTTTTTTTCTTGTTTCCAATTACGATATAAAATGAACTTCAATAACTCGTCGTTGCAGTATAATGCTTCACGTCAAATTTCATTTTTATAAATATAAAAACAAAATTTTTTCTTTTTTTTATTACTTTAATATATACTTTGAACTTTTTAGAATATGTGGGGGAAAAATTCCATATTCGAAAAAATATTTTTCCTTGAAAATTTTGAATGGCTATGTCAAGTGAACGTCTGCCGGAAAGTTGCAGCATGTCGAAGAGGCCCTTAAATTAAAAATGCCTGAAAAGAATCTTTTAATATGCAAACAACAATTTTTTTCTTCCAGCATATTAATAATGTGCCACATTTCCTTCTATCCAAAAAAAAAAAAAAAACATTGACAAAAAAACTTTATTTTAAGGCTGCTACAGTGGCGATTCCATTTAAGGAACATCGTGACATTTTTTTAAAATAATAATAATAATAATAATAATTATATATAAAATAATTTTTTACTTATGGTTTAAGTAATACTGTTGATGCACATGCATAAATATTACATACTTTTATGGATGAGGACATATTATTAAATTATTTATATCATCATTAAAACTTTATTTTAAACACATGACCGACCTCTTGTGGTTTCCAACAATATAAAATCCTTGCGCATAAATGTTAATTGTGTAATTACGTTTTATGTGCAATTCTCTTCAAAAAAAAAAAAATAAAACACAAAAAATAATTATAACAAACAACGAATCCTTTGAATCACAACATAAACCTTGCTTTCAAAACAATAATGTACTGTGCAATGTACTCGTGTATATAAATAATGAAGAGAGCTAAAGCTAACCTGTTCTATTTAAACCGTTTAACATGTTGACGGGAACTATAGTAATAATTAGAATTTACGTTATGTATATTCTTACAAAACCTATTTAAGTATATATCATAAAGTCGTACCTAAGAACCAACAACAAGCAATTTTCTCTATTAATTATAAAGAAAAATTGTTTTTACTTTTCGTGAACATTTCTTTGATTTCTTCATATTTCAATTATTTATTAAATGTGAAAGAAAAATCGATATTACGGATCAGCCATATTGTTTCGACAGATTTTTCACAGATCGCATCACTTACTTTCGCATTATAAAGGCAACTCTGTGGAAAACATCTTAAAGTACATATGTTGCGCATCAGTGAATTTAGCTTACGATAACTGAATGGCCAGCCAGCCAGCCAGCCAGCCAAGGGTGTGGCGATATTTCCTTGAAAGTACATTCACATGTTCAGATTTTCGGGAAAGCAGCTGGCCACAACCGATTCCAAAGCATTCTAAACTAATGAAACTAAGGCATAATAAGCCTTAGCAAACACGCTCCCATTTGCCGGGTGTTCGAAAAACTTCTGCAATTTACTGATCTTTACCATAAGTTTAATAGGTTTTCTGATATTTTCGCTGTAACCATCTGCTTTCGACGTCCACTGCCTTTAAGAACATCAGCATCTGTACGAGCTTATTGAAAGTGAACAAACGGTCAGCTCTTATTTTCAACGGAATAGACTTTTCCTAATATATTTCAGGTCAGGTGCTGAGTGTGAATAGTAATTTTTGCCAACCCGGAGCTATGGTAAACCAATACACGAACTTTGGATTTTTCCATTGTCTTAAAAATAACATAAGTATGCTCGCTAAAGTTAGTGGAACTCGTGAACAAGGGATTGATATGACATGAAATTTTGCCAGGTGTTTCCATCCCGGAAACTATTGATTGTGTTATAGGACGGTATTTGTAATCCTAACAGTCAATCGTACAAGATCAATAGTAATTGTGATAGTTTTTTGTGGGACATGGGAAAATGATGGACTTGGATTTTGGTGATGACTTCGCTGTTTCCCTTAAATTTACTTTTGCACCAATCAAATATCTTTTAAAGTGTATAATCTTACTTGCCACGAACAGCGACACAGATTCAATTCGTTAAACGTTATTGTATTCCAGTCTGATTTCATTGGATAAAATTCCGATGAGTCTCTAAAAACTGTGGCGAGCAAAGGAAAATTCGTTTCGAGTTTTTTTTTTTAACGTTACACAACAATGTCACAAGTTCGTTTTGGTTCCATAATTATAGCTTTAAGTTATGTTTACGTATTGCCAGTTTCTTAAGTTCCACCTTAATATTTAGGATAATGCTCAGGTATGAGACCCAGTAAGCACAGTTATCGTTAAGTGATTGTTGTAACGGTTGGCAACGCCAGCCTTTCGAACAAAAGTTAGATTGAAATGTCGATGGCCATTTTCTCTCTTCTTGATCGAGCCATGGAAGTAACAAGATCATCATCATCGCATTGATCCTTCTAAATACGTGAAAGAAACTTAGAAGCCGTACAGATTAACGTAATAGGGGACAATAGTACGATGCGACAGACAAACGCAAACGTTCTCGATCGCCATTCCTCGATGTCACTTTAATAATCGTTCTAAGTTGATATTGAAAATAGAAGTTGTACGGATTAGTCGATTGGTAGCAAACCGGGCTTCCCATAATAATCTTGGTTTGTGGTTAACGTTACAAGTGTAGTTGCAATTTAATAAAGTAATCGCACTGATGTATAAATATTACGTGACGCTTCTGGGAAGATAATAAAGGAAACCGTTTAACACACACGTTTAACAGAAAAAGGGAACAATTTTCGCTTTTTTGTGAACTAATGTTTTCTAATCACGCAACCTTCAGTTTACTGCCAGCAATTGAATCGGAAATGTTTGTTTAACTACTGTCTAAATTTGTAAATCGCGTTGCTTGGATTGTGTCGCTGCGCTCACCTAGTAGTCCGTCCGTCTTTCACTCGCAATTAATTTTATATACCCAGTACTACAGAATAATTTGAATAACAAAATTATCCATTCACTGGACTCTTTCGGAAACTAATTACTCTCTTCAAGGTCGCACTATTGCTACTAAGAAAGACGAATAGGTGTATATGGTCCACAGATGGTAAAATTTCTTTGATTAAAGTCGCTCTAAATACTTGATATTTGAATTTTTTGCACGCATTGACTCAATTTTTAAATGCCGCGCCACTTTGTAAGTTACAAGTGTATATTAAATATGCTGCACCCAGAAGGACTTCAGATAGACCCACCTTTTATTATACTGATCGATTCAGAAGCATCGATTTTGAATCAATTTAAGTCTGTCTTATTTTCTTGGGTCCAATTTATAGGCCGCAATTTGTGAGATATTTTGATAAAATTTGCAACACTGACGAGTTTTGGTCGATGTTGAAAATGGTGCGGATCGAACTACTTTATCGATCACTTCCCATTTAGCGGCTTACTTTGCAAAGTCGTTATATAAATAACTCTAGTGCAGTGTAGGGTATTTAATGGCCTCCTGTAGCGTCTTTACATATTCGTGTCTTAACATACTCCTAAACATTTTAATATTTATAACATTCTAAGAGTTTACGACGGTCACATCAACAATTTGAAAAAGTAATAGTTGATCATAATATATATTATTGGCTGTTGTTTAAGGTTTTAATTTGTGTGTGTTGGTGGCGTGCTTTTGCTCCAATAAAAGTTTTATATAAAATTTACATAAATTATTATGTAAGTTAAAGTAACTTGAATCAATGGCAACATAAGTAGTAAGCTTGAAGGCATGTGTATACGCGCTGTTATGTGTAATCAGTGTGGAAAAGTTCGTTTATACGTATGTGTATTTATAGTAGATAAAGACTTAACTGTACATGCCCGGCACTTAACATTGTGGCGTTTGAAGAGTTAAAGTGACTATCTATAGGTGAGAAAATAACTTTTACCTAAACCATTGTGAGTGGAGGTCATACAATATGTTACGTTATATGTTCGTTTATGGTACGGATCAGCTCATACAATGTTGTGACCATAAAATTTTCTATAAGGAGACAAGCATCTATACTTCATTTGTTTAGTTGAATTGTGATGCAAACTTGACTTGAAATTTTATTTTATAGTTTAAAAGAATTTTTTGAATTTCATTTTTGTGCTTTTTGTTTTGAAAAGTTTTGTTAATTAAAAAGAAATTTTTTCATTTAACACATTTTGTTTTTGTAGTTTTTTTTTTTTTTTTCTTTTTGCCTTAGTCACTTGTTAATTAATGTTAGGTCTTTTTGTTAAAACGCTTCATACAAAAATACAAAAGCGAATGCAACGAAATTGTTAGAGAATTCTGAAACGAATTTCGACTTTTATCGTCGTTTCGTAAGCCAAGTGTCACATATCAATAAATTATTTAGCGAGGTGGCATGCTAAAGCAGATTAAACAGAATAATTTTGAATTTTTAAAGTTTACTCAACTTTATCACCAAAGGAGAAACAACGAACCCAACTCCTAAGTTATTATAGTAACGTTTTTTTGTTGTTGTTGTTGTTGTTAAAACGAAGAAAGCAACTGAACATTGCATATTCGCCTGGTGTATGTGTGTGTAGGTAGGTATGTCATAATTGAAATGATTTCGTAAACTGTAATACGGTGTGAGCAGCTTCACTGTTACTGTCAAGTTAAAAATGACAAAAAGAGAATGAGAAGAACAGGCGAGAACGTTGTAGTCGCCTTTGACGAGGACTTCATTTACTTATCACCAAAGATTTAAGAAATTCATTTAACATATGTTTTCTTATTAGGGGAGTTATCGTTAAACCAAATGCGCTCAATGAATTTTCAGTAGGTTTCAAATCTGTCGCGTTAATTGCGAGCGTATCTATATATATATATATATATATATATATATGTATTGCTATTATTATTAGATCTCCAATAAACATTTTTAGGCGAGTCAACTAGATTACATCACTTACTATGCCTTTCCACTTAGGGAGTGGGTATGAACAAAATGAAAAAGAAAATTTGCAAATGACCCAGTTTTCAGTTTGAAAATTGATTGGCGGCTGCCTAAGTTGAACGCACGGATGTATGTGAGGCGTCCATGTACAAGTTAAATTTATTTAAAATTCATTTATATAAATATGTATACTATCCATATATATATATATATATATATATATATATATATATGTATTATATCTATGTATGTATGTATTTATGCACTAGATGTATAGAAATTGAAACATTTTAAATTAAATTTAGAAAAATTTGATAAACTATTTATATAAAAATTGTATTGGATTTGTAATCAAGAATGGGAATTGAAATTGAAACAATTTGCAAAGTTTGAATGGGAAAAGTAATTTGAAGAAGAAAATACAAAAAAAAATAAAAAACAAAAAAAACAAAAATATAAATGAAAATAGCACGAGCATATTAAAAGTAGGATATGAATGAAACTTAAAAAAGCAAAAAAAAAAAAAAAAAAAATAACATTCGTCTTAGAAGTAATTTATGCTTTCATTTTACTATTTTGTTGCGATCTTAACAACACTAACAAAAGATAGGCGACACGGAGAAAAAAGCAAATATATTTTAATCAGCTGTTTGTACTATGGACTAACACCCTATTTCGTTTCATGAGTTGTCTTTAACATTGTTTAACATCAAGCCTGCCGAATCCGTCAATTTGTGCTGCGTATACAATGATATAACAAAATTTTTTGGTATCTTTTTTTGTTGGTATGAGACGGCTTTCACATGCGTAAAATACTTTTTTTTTTCATCTATACATTTATAAACACGGTGTGGGTCCGGTAGAAAAAAACGCGATCAGAGGGATAAGGTGTGGTCGCAGCTATGGATATAAGTGCGACAAGCATGCTTCTACTGACTGGTAACATGGATATGGTAGTATGGATACTCCAATTGTAATCAAAGTATGATCTAACGCAAGGGTAAGTGAACCAGGTTATCCCGGCTTGGTAATAGTGTTTCTTATTTACTAGGCTATGCGGTAGCCTAAATTTGTGTTTTCTGTGGTCCAAGAAGTGAGGATTTTTTTTTTTTTCATTAAGTAAAGGAGTGGGGTAAACATCATGAAATGTGTTCGTTTTGACAAAACAGAAGAAATAACCGTTTGCCGGGGAATAGATAAATTTGGTAGAATTTCCAAAATAGGGAATTCATTTGAATGTATATGTAAAGGCAATGCATGTATTTTATACCAGGGAACGTCTAATAAAAATATAATCAATCATTGTTTCAATTGCCAGAAGAACTTCTTAATAGATAGAGTAGCGACAGAAAGGAAACCGCTTCTCAACAACAAAAATTTTCTTTATCGCAATAGATTAAAAATATCTATAAGTGGGTCCTTGCACCGATTTGGCTCACTGTCAATACCGCCACGCGTAAAATGAAACCCAATGTTTCGCGATTAGGAGAAAGATTACCACAGATATTACGTGGGAGGGTAAATGGGCGTACTCGGATCGATTCAGAATTTGATTAACTGTACAATTGTGGGTTCGTCCCGCTATTTTTCATGTGCCCAATTTTTCATCATTCCATCCACGCGTCCGTTTAATCTTGTGCGGATTTTCATTTGCCCGTTTATTCATCAATTTGTTTCTCGCACGTCTGCTCGTCTTCAAACATCTTATTTGCATACTTAGGTCAATTCAATAGTTCAAACTTAAGAAACGAAATTAATTTGATTACTTACGTGCGCACAAGTGTTAAAGAGTTGAAACCAGCTGCAAAATAAACGCCTTTTTTCAGTCTATCTTCGAAATAATATTAATCATCGATCTGAAAATTGAAGAACAAATCAAGCTTAAAAGTTAAACTTAAGCAGGGTCTTGAATTTCTTAAACTTTACTGCATACAGTTCTCCAAGTATTTTCATCATAAAATGGCAAAAATTAGTGCCCTGTTGGCATATAAAGGTTTATGTTTAACATAAACTCTTATATGGCGAGAGATGCGAAATTGGGTATAATGACTACTTTATAGCTATCACTATAATCATTATCATTGTCTGATTATATATTATTATTATAAGATACTGTAACTTAGATCTTCTTGTCATGGAAAGGTTGACCTTTTGTAGAAGCTCTGGTCCAAAAAGCGCTACCATTCATGCCGGAATACTATTTTTCATCGTTTTTTGTCGAGAAAATATGACGGGGAATGGAAAAAGTTGTCGGGTCCCTAACAAATGCCTGCATGTATCTCAAATTCCATCAGAATTTTTCAAAAATGCGGCTTATAGATTAAATGCAATGCAATGTACATGGACCGATGCACGGCGGATAGAAGGGGACAATAATCATCTTCCGAATAGTTAGATAAGCCATGTAAAATTTTTGTGGGTCTCGCAAATATCGCGATAAATTTAATATCCTTTTACTGCAAATGGTGTAAGCTATAAACAGATAAGCCCTCTATTCATTCATGTATTTGTGTAGTCAAGAAGAAACTATTTAAGAGGTTCACAAGGCGAGCTACGCCACGTGTGTATCTTTATTATCAAAGTTAATATTTCATGTGTATTGCTTGCCATAAGCGCACGTATAACAATTTAAGAATAGCCGTAAGTAAGGAAATGAATATTTAATTTATTGCTAAAGGAAAATCTTTTAGTCTTATTTGTAAGAAATTAACTAAGACAAATATATTCTATTATGTAAAACAGTTTATTATGCACTTATATAACACATCTATATATAAATATTATTCAAACAAATAGCAATAAATAAAATCGAAGGGAAAATGGAAACATGCTTTTACTAAAAACGTTACTTATGCTAGCGTATTAGTTTTAATTAATTTGTATACTATACGCACTATACGTATATAAATATCTATCTACCTTACACAATCAATTATATTTTGTTTTCTTTTTCGAAAGCCAATTATGAAACTATAATTAAATTGTTTTCGGTTTTATGGAAAAACTCTTCGTAAAACTTATTACATCCGTATTCCGGAAGAGGTGAAATAAAAAATTTTATTTTTCTTGAAACGATTAGCTATATAGCTTAAAATGTGATAGCTTGGGCAAGGCAAAGAAGTGCGAAATTTTTTTTAAAAATTTCATAAGCTTTTGTTACTGAAAACAAATCTGAAGAATAAAAAAGTGAGAAAAATGATGATGATTTGTAAGAACAACAGAGATTCAACGAAAACATTTATTTCATGTAAAATATAGGAAAAAATCTATCTATCGAACACAAAGGTAAAGAGGGTGACTTTTAAACTTCTTCTAACAAAGGCGAACGATAGGCTCGTTTGTAACTAGTTTGGCACGAAATTTCTTCCTTATGTTCGACTTGATCGATTCATATCGGCTACATATTAAGCTTCTTCAAGTTTATTGTAATATTAACTGATTTACTGAGCTTACATTAATTACGAGGATTGCCCTCGCAAGCTGGTTTACGCTTAACCTGAAACCTAATTTGCACTGTGAACGGTAAGGAACTGACTGACTTATCACTTATTCTGTTCGCTTAATTAACCTGCTTACGTAAATTATATCAAATGAAAATTTCTTTTCAACTGCGTTAATGGGTCCTTCCGTAATGAAGTTTTTACGATTACACGTACGTCGAACGCATGAAGCATGAAATCTTAAGTAAGTATTCATAATATCGGTGGCGCATATGAAGTTTTATTATATTCAGATTATGAAAAGCATATATGCGATGAGTGTATCTGTGATGTATTTTGGTGCGTAGGGTCCCGGTCAGAAAGAAGTTAAAATTATCTCAATTGCCTAACTACCTTAGACCAGCTTATGGCTGCTTGCCTATTTTGGACCTGTTTAGAAGCAGATTACACTTATTTTTTCACGGCAGCTGTAATTATTAGGTCGTGGAGGATGAAATTTGTAAAAAAAAAATGCAAAGTTTGCTGTTAACTTACAAATATAAGAAATGATTTTATTCATCAAAGTATGCGGCCATAGTGTTTACACACTTTTGCCAATTAAGCGGCAAGTTGCTCAGGCCGGTGGTATAAAATTCTCGTGGACGAGAGCCTATTAATTCCTGGAAGGCCAATTCCACTGCATTATTTTGATTTGAAATTTTTTCTAATAAGAAGTTTTTCCAATTTCGAAAGAAGTGGTTATCAGTGGGAGCTAGAATTGGTGAGTACAGATGATGATGATGATGAAGTTCCAAGAACTCCAATTCCTGTGGTTTTGTCACGGTCGTTTGTGCATTTTGTGGTCTGGCGTTATCTTGCAATAAGATAGGAGTCGATCTGTCGACCAAATTGGACTGTTTTTCTTTAAGTTTCAGCTCATTGTGTCTAGTTGATTACGATATATGTCTGCTATGATCGATGAGACTGGTTTCATGAAATCGTAATGAACTACAGTTGCGCTGAACCACCAACCAAGCACTCACCATCAGCTTTTTCTGGTGGATACTACGCTTTTGAGTATGTTTTGGTGATTGATTCATCCTTGTCTAATGACTGCGCTGAACGTTTGCGATTGTCATATTGAGTCCATCTATCACCGCAAGTGATTATTCAATTAAAAAAAGGTTCGGATTTGTGACGAGAAGGCAGCATCAAACGAGCTTCCAAACGCTTTTGTTTTTATTTTTCTTTCAGTTCATGGAGAACCCACTTATCTAACTTTTTAGCTTTTCCGATTTGAGCTAAACGTTGAGCTAAATATTGTTTGTTTGCTGACAACAAACTTTAATGATAATTCATAAGCGCTTTGAAGGGAGTCAAACTCAACGGTGACGTTTAGTACGTCATTATTAAGCTTGGATTCTGGGCGACCGCGTGGATCATTTGCGAGGTTAAGGTTATCAATGCGAGAGTTGGCAAACCAATGTGATAGTGTGTGCTGCGTAGTTACACTAAAACCAAATACATTATTTATGTTTCGACCGATTTCGACCAGTACGATTTTCCGACCGATCCCTTATCAAAAAAAAAAAAAAAGTAAGTATGCCCACTACTATACTTTTTGCATTCTACTCTCCAAGTTCTTTTATTTGATACCCATATCACTGGTATTATTAAGAAACAATGAATCATTTCCACTTTTGCAGGAAAAGAGTAGAGTGCTTCGTCATGTAAATGTGGGCATTTTCATTCCTAATTTTTAAAATTTCTGGGTAACGAGCAAAAATCCACAAATTTTTGTTAAGAAAAACGGAGTTGCGTTCAGTTTATGCTCCACTGGGGGCTTCTGCTCCGATTAATTTGACCCATTTTGAATACCAACTCGCGTACAAACACTTCCGATGTTTCTACCAAATTTGAAGTCGACATTTTAATTTTTGCGATCAGGAAAATGCCAACAACAAACACCATACAGACGGGCAGACATGGCTTTATAGGGTATCTGAAGCTTCCGTTTGGATACATTACGAAAAAAAAAAAAATGAGTTTACCCACATTCTTCAGTGGTTGGTACAAATATATATATATATATATATATATATATATATATATTATCAAAACCATCTTATTCGCCTTATTAATAAAACTACTTTTTTCTTGTTCTTCGTAGGGCGCATTTACCTTATTTGGTTATCATGTCCGCCAGTAAAAATGTGAAGAACGATAATTTCCCCATTACAGTTGCGGGCACATAAAATTTCTCTTATGAGATTGTGTTTGGTCTTTGTAGCTTTTATGAAAGCCGATTGACGCTTTGATTCGCTTGTCATAATTGAAGACAAGCTGACTACATTAAAGTGAAAATTAACTTGCTAGAATCTTTCCCTAAATCGGATGCGTACGGAAAAATACTGCATACAATAAAACATTTCTGTCAATAATTGCTATCAATTCACCGTAGAAGTTTGTCTCATGTACGACACAAATATTTGCAAAAGCTCTCTAAATATGTATCTTATCAAGTTTGAGATGTCCGTAGTCAACTAAAGTTTCTACGATTTTTAAGTATATTTGCTGAAAAGCGAAAGGTACTTATGGTCGCTTTAAAGTCCATATAAAATTTTTTACTTAATTTTTGTTAAATATATTTTCAAGAATTTTTTTTACAAAAATCAACGAAACTTTGATTTTTTTCAAGCGTACGTAATAAGTTTGAAAAGTAAGCAGAGAGGATAAAGCTGTAATAGCGTGTGTGTAGCGAGAGCGAGGGCGAGAATTTACGAAAAATTGTGTGCATAATTAGTGTTATAAGCACTCGATTCGATGTACGTATAATACGCGTTGAATATGTATGTTTTGAAAATGTATGAATCGTAGGTGAGTGCGTATGTATGGTAATGTATGATTTTTCAAAAGCATTGTCGGAAATTCAATGCTAAAAAAGCGGATTTTTTTTTTAGCTTTTAATTCTATGAAATATTGAAATAAATTTTTTTTGTGTTGTTTTTTTTTTTTCCTTTTTAAATGGAAAAGAATTTAATTTCTAGTGAATTCAATTCAAAAATGCTTTTAATAAAGATGCTTAATATAATGTGCACTGTGCATAATTTATTGTTAGTGCACTAGGACGTGATCTGGTTTACAGAGAATTACGGGAATCGCTCGACGAAAAACATTTTGGAAGGAAAGATGACTGAATGTTCTTTTCTTACTGTACTGTAGTCGAACGGTGTTTGCCTTATTATAGAACTTTCTGATTAAAAACAATGTCAAATTAGAGATGAAAAATAAAACCGAATTTACCCTCAAGCAAATTGAACGTGACAGCTGTATGGTTTTTACGTAAATGACGATTTGATACCACAAAAATGCAATTTGAAACTTTCAATAAAATGAAAAAAGAAAAACTTAGAATATATAAGCAGCTTGCAATCATCTTGCAGCGAAGCTCAGATATCAGTCATCTCAAGGACATACAAAAAAAATCGTACAAAACCTTTTCTTTTTTTCCATTAATTTGTGACTTAACTTGCAATTATATTAGATGTCGCACAGTAAACGTAAGGCGAAATTTGGGTCCTTGCGTTAAGAAGTTATTCATAGAAAACAACGTGACGTATGTCGAAGCTTAATTAAAGTTTGCTTATGGGAAGAATTTGAAAATACGAAAGTGCATAACAAACATGTATATAAAAATGTGCGGCTGTAAGCAGAAAATGTCGTAAGTGCAACTGTATCTACGGAGTGTGAAGTTTTAATCTGGAAGTTACTTTGCGATCCCATTGGCCAATTACTATTCCCGGCGACTGAAACTCTGCATGGAAAAGACATCGCGGACATCTGATGTTATCTTTTTGCAGATTTCTTTATTCAAATATCATCTATTATGGAGGTCCAACATTCAGGCCTGTGGCTATTGAGGGGGTCGCAGGAGTAGTAGTCCGATTGGGTGCATGGAAAAATCGGTATTGGGCCGGCATTTCTCTTTGAACATTAGAAACCGATGGCGAAACAGTTGAAAGCAAATTCGTGATCTAAGTTTAGTCCCAATGGTGCGCAATGCCGATTGCCCAAAGGTATTATAGGCCGAACTGTGTGGATGGCAGGGGAGGGGAACTACGAGATCCCTTGGATGAACATAGATGTGCTGAAATTCTCATCTTTTCGTGATGCTTCCTATAAAGGTTGACTGTTGCTTTTACGGCTCTTACTTTTGAAAGTTTGCTATCTACAGCTTGGCGATGGGTTTTTCTCTTGCAAGTCTAAGAGGCGTGTCAGAAGAGAGCTCTCTTTTCTAATGAAAAAAAAGCATTTTACTTCTCTTTTCTCTTTTATGGAGATCATCAAACCGCGTGATGGTCCGCGATATTTAAGAGGGCTGGCGCACAGTTGGGTGTGTGTTGTGTGGTGACCAACTTAGATGCATTACTTCCTCGAGAAGGAATAGTGTTTGGATGGTCTACCGGGACGTGTGTAGAGTCGGAAGGCAAAAGTGGCTACAGCTGCGTACAGTAAGAGATCACCCAAAGTTGTACAGCATGACATCAATTCTGTACGATTGAACGAAGAGCCATGCGGTTAATGGTTGTCCAGGGGGTTCAGATTACCCAAAAGTAGGATTGTTCGTGGCAGGAAGATGCACTACCCATCTGACTGTCGGGACGAATGCCTTCGTGGTGGCTATGGTTACCCTGAAGTTTCGTGGGACACTATCTAAGAGGTGTTTAGATAGGCCTCGACACAAACCAGTAAGCGAAAAAATGGTCCACATCCATTTTCTATTTCGGTGCCTCAGGGTAGTAAGGCCCCCTTCATTAGGGATTGACTTATTGCTTGGGGGTCCTCTATTGAACTAGCCAAATTGCCTATGGTTCTAGGGAACCCGTCTGATTAAGGCCAGATGTGGACGTTAAACGAACAGTCGCTCAAAAAAGAGCAACATGCAATTTTCAATTCGTATGCAAGGTGTCATTGGAGGGACGGAGCTTCTCGCAGTTGTGTCCGGTCTTCCGGGAATATCCTGGTGGTTGCGGTTACCTATTTAATAATTGCAGGGAGTAATAGGGCTCGACTTGTATAGAGGGAAGAATTTGGCCCATAGTCGATCTCTTCTATCTCGTATTCCAGTTTGGCATAAGATCTTTTAGTGCTGTAGGTTTGTCTTCAACGCTGAGAAACGCAGATTATTGCTCTCATATAACTCTATAAATCTAAGTTTGTCGTTTAGTAAATAATAGGTGTAAACGTTAAATTCTAAAGGTATCTGACCGAGTACTATTTTCCCGCCGATGGCAGAGTTTCCATAGAGCAGCCAAGAGAAATATTGGGAAAGTTTCTTCTTTTTCAAGAATATTTAAGTTTTTATATGGTCACACTGCTACGGATATTCGTGCATGTCCTTAGATGCTATGGACATAAAAAGCAGTGGCCACGCTAAGAACATGGCTGCGTCCTCGAAAATATTGAAATTATATGGGGAGATCCGAAGACAAGTGTAACTACATGCTATCTAATACATTTCTCTGCCACTTTAGAAAAATCTGCTAAGTAGCATATGTTTTCATGTCCGACGGAGATTCGTTCTCTCCTCTCTCTGTCCTTTGGGTATTTTCGCGGTGCCATTAAATGTTGAGACGCTAGATAAGCTTAGTTCAGGTGGAGGAGCGTGAGCCAGGGACACAAAGCCGATCCTGTACTGTAAGAGTAATGGCGGCGACGGTGAAGGGGGTTGCTGGTTAACATTTCCCACTAAATCTGTGTGTTGTCGGTTACCCCGCAATTAAGTGTACACTGCAGGTGTCACGTTAAGCTGTAGATACCAGTAACTATTAACACCATTTAAATTAAGGCTTCAATCGACTGTGATTCGCGTACGATTTTAATACATTTTTTAAGAATAAAATTTGCGAGAAACAAAGCTAGCAAGCAACGTTTACCGTTTTTCAAGTAACTTAAACGTCGTTACCATTTCATCTTATAATATTACATGTACAAAGAGCATAAAATACAAATTTTATAGCAAAAAAAAAAAAAAAAAAAAAAAAAACCGAAAAGTCCTCCGTATTAAGCGATACGGTATAATTTAATATAGAAAATGATTAATTTTACACTTGCTTGACAGACATATAGGACACGCGCACACTTCATACATTGTATGTATGCCTTAATTGTAAGTCGAGAACTTTGGCTGTTATCCTTTCTTCAACAGCATATTAAATGCATCGCAGCTTTTCTATAGCTGTTTGATGCTATTTACACGGCAACGGTTTCTCTCTATCATGATGATGCATTTTATAAATCGTACTGTGCATGTAGGTATATATATATATATATATATATATATATATATATACATATGCGCGCATATATGAAGATGCCTATATATACATGTGTGCGTATTTTGCACTTGTGTATGTGCATATGTGCATGTGTGGGTGCATGCGTTGAGTGTGTTAACGTTAAACAAAGGTTACCAACGAGCCGCAACGCAATGAAATCAACGCGTTGCATGCTTTACAATTTCAATTAGGCACCACGGTATACCAGACCATTATTGTCGTCATTGTTGTTGTTGTTGTTGTTGTTGTTGTTGTTGTTGTTGTTGTTGTTGTTGTACATATAGTAAGCATCATAAAAGCCACGTCTCAATATACAATAGTCCGGACTTTATAAACGCTGAAAATGGATTTTAACGTAACGTTCATGTGTAAAATGAAAAAGCAATAACATTAGTGATTAAGGAGCATATGTATGGAAAAATGTTGCTAACCGAAAATCAAATTTAAATTAAAAAATATTTCGTAGAAGATTTCTTTAAATGTGAAGGTAAGTAAGCTCGTTAAAAATTTTCACATTATTGCTGTCACTTAGTATTCGCATTCGGTATGACGGTAAAATTATGTATGTCGTGATTACCTTTTCTGCCATACACTGCCCGGATATGTAACTTCTTTGTAAATATTAATGATGTATAGTACAATTGTTCGAGCTTTTGTGCAAGGTCATATCGCTTATCAGCACATATATGAATCGCTCTTTTTTGCGGAGAATTACGAAAATCTTGTCATTGAAAAGTACATATACTTTCTTTAGTTTTGTTGTCTCTTTTTGGCCCTTCACTAGTTGTGGCAAGGTTTTTTTTTTGTTGTTTTGGTGCCACGACAACGGATATTTGGTATAACCCCAATTACCCCATAGACGAAGTAATCAACGATTTCAATATATTTACGAAAGCTTTTCAAGTGTTTTTCATTTGAATTACTGAACTACTACTATGATATCCGAACACTTAATATTTATATGCGCAATATTTTATATATATTCAATATTAGCATAAGGATCAAATTTTGTTTTCATGTTTGTTTTAATTTTTGTTTTGATTTTGTTATGAATAAAAACCCGGTTGTAATCTGCGTGGCATGGAAAACACCAAGTTTCTCAAAGTGGTCATATCAATCTTCTCCAATTCCGGCTATTTCAACGTTATGTTGCTATCGAATATTTCAACTTTAAATTCCTTAAGCGTAAAATACTGTTTAGACTTTGAAACCAATAGAGTTGAGACCGAGACTCGTGGCTGGTCACTCCAGTGACGTTCTATTGTGTGATTGGAAAAAAATCCTTTGCAAACCGTGCGACATGGATGGGAGCGTTGTCTCCTTGGTACGTCCCACTATCACCTTCATGTTCTATTAAATTATTCTCTAACAAGTCAACTTATGCCTCCGCATTCATCTTACTGAGTACAAAGCATATATTTTTGACTTTCTTTGCGCTCCGAACGCAGCTCATACCATAGGAGATCCACCGCAATGGTTGCGCTTGTAGTGCATTAGTCGGGGATGTCCTACATCCCTCCAATATTTATTATGACCGTCAGGTCCGCCCAAATTAGCGTTGTTTGTTAGACAATTTTGTGTTCATGTCAAAGACCTATATATTCGTCCTTAAGATGTGTCTGTATACGCTGTCTCGTTACATTTAACCTTAATTCATTCATATTTATTCATTAGTTGCTAAATGTCGAATACGCCGTTTGGTTTTCTGACCTGTGGTTGGGATGCGTTCGCTGCGCTTAATGCAACTATGGTTTTCAGGTTCTTTGGAAAAATTGAAGACCGCTTTGCAGTCTTTTGCGAATTATCATAATCTGCTATCTCGCTAATTGTATTGCCACCAAGTCTCATTCCTCATCGCATAGTTCACTCCATGCGACATTTTCAATTAGTAACAAACCTACGAGGGGAAATTTTTTAAAAAAAATACAAAAGTAAGAAAATTATATTCGGTTGCGGTCGAATCTTTTATAAGCAACGCCGGTAAAAAAGATTGCAATAATGGAGAAATATAAGTTTGCATACTTCATAATATTGGATGGGCGCGGCTGTTTTTCTTCCATTTTTCTATAATAATTTTGTGGAAATTTATATCGGGTATCTGTTGTAGTTTATCATCAACGAGAAAATGACACGTACAGCAAAGGTGTTTTCAGTTTTAATTGTATAGACGTGTGAGCGTTGCAGTCGTGAATTTTGATCTTGGGTTTAGGGCAGTTTTAGACTCTTTTACGAATTTGCAGACGATATCTTCCTTCAATTGACACAAAAAGACGCACATGCTTAGGTGTATTCCGCATCTGTAAACCGGCAAAAATTTGTAGAACTAAAGCTGTTTTTGGAGCTTGCCTCGGTGCGTTGTTGACAAATTGACAAAACAATTAAATTTTGATATACCATAACGTTGAGTAGACGCGGTAAATTTTTCCTATTTTCTATACCATAGCATCGCCCAAAGAATATACTTTCAAAGTTTTCTCATTTTGCATCTGCTATAGCTTATGAGTAATGAGCAAAAAAGGCAATTTTTTGTAGCCTATGAAATTTTATGTAAAATTCTACGCATATCCTTCGAGCGATTTGGTCCGCTTTCAATGCCAACCTGCGTGAAAGAACTTCTAATGTTTCCTGCCAGATTTGAAGTTAATGGCTTCATTTTTGCGGCAAGGAGAATATGTACAACAGATGGCCAGACGAGCATACTTACATCGATATAGAATTTGATCTAATTAAGGATATGTATAATTTGTACGGTCTTTCAAGCTTCAAGAAATGAATATACTCATGCAATCATTCGGTAATGGGTATCAAAATAAATATTTTCACTATTCAGCTGCGGACACTAGAATGACGATAATTACACACATAGTTATATTTTGTTGAATTACAAGCTTAGTCCGATAATCGGAATAGGATCACTTGTAAAGGCGAACGAAGAAGGAAGTACTTGGGCGGGAGAAGGGAGCGTATATATGCAAAGTAAGTAAACCCAAAAATAATTTATGATGGAATAAATGTACCTACGTTTGCCCATATAATTATTTGTTCGAGGTGCAATTTAGGTTTTTTGTTTTTTTTTGTTTTAAAGTCGCTTATACGCCAGATCGTTATATATTTGTGCTTTAAATACGTCGAACATATATTGCAGGGTTTCCTATAAAACTAGAAACGTTTTTGCCTTTGATTTGTTAGGCTTAAGTTTTTTCTAAGACTATTCGACTCATGTTTTTAATGGTAACATAGCAGCTTTCAGTATACGACTGCATATATCGTTAAACAGAATGAAAAGGAATTTATTTTTTTCTTGTATCTTTTCAAGTGATTGATTGTCTTTGGACATCTGTTGTCTGGATGTTACTATTAACATTAACATAAAACTACTTCAACATTTTGTTTTTAATTAACGGATACATGCATCACATGCATAATTGAGAACACAAATTGTGACTCATAAACAATTTCACAGAAATTTACTTACATTCTCATTCATATTAAGTATATATATCTATATATACATATATATATCTATATATACATCTATATAAATCTATACAGACATTTATAGTATTGTTTGTTTATAAGTATATTCATATGATGGGCATATGGGCAAAATTGCTTCATGCATTCCTTACAATTGCAAAAGAAGAATAAAAAGTTCAATAACAAACATGTTGTTTATAACTGAGTGACTGACACTGAATGTTATCTGCAATTTATTTTTCTTTTGTGCTTGTTTTTTGTGTTCCTTTCTTCTTAAAATGTTTTTTGCATTTTTGCTTGTGTTTTTCGCTTTTGCATTTTAATCAACGGATATTGTAGACGTTTAAGGAATATTTATCTCCACGTTTACTTTATATGATGTACTCATATAGACATCTCTCTGTCGTAATTTAAGTAGCTCAAGTCTTTGACTTCAGTTTAAAGCGTAAATTAAAATTCAATTTAAAAGTATATTAAATGCAATGAACACAGTATTTTTTCTTTTTCTTTTTCTTTTTCTTCTTCTTCTTCTTTTAATTATTATTATTATTATTATTAAAATGAATACTTATGTCTTTCTATTGTTTTTATTTTATATAGGGTAACTATTGAGATATACGTATATCTATATATATATATATATATTTATTTTATAATATTATATTGTGAGCATGTACATATGTATATATAAATACATATATATAGATATATATATGCTTATGGAGACAAAACAAGATAACAGCTGACATATGAAAAACAAGATATTTCCAGGAAATAAAGTATCAGATGAACTACTAATCGAAAAAGCAAACAAATAAATGGATTTAGTATTAAATTTAGAGGACTTTTTGAATATTCACTAGTCGACGATTTGAAATGAGTCGATATATGCATTATAGTGTATGAGAAGACGTAAAAGTTAAATTCAAATATAGAATGGGAACCGAAAGTTGCAAAGATTTAACGGAATGGAATATAAATTGTTTTTTTATACCCATCACCGAAGGATGAGGGGTATATTCATTTGGTCAAAAAGTGCCCAACGCCCAGAAGAAAGCTTCAGAGACCCCACAATATATATATATATATATATTTGAGCAGCTTCAAATTCTGAATTGATTTTATCATGTCTGTCTGCCCGTCTGTTTAATGTCTGTTATAAACATTCTCTTGGTGAGTTAAGCTCTCGACCTCCAAATTGGCAGAAACGTTTAGAGTTCTTGCGTGCAGGATGGTTTTGGAAATGGGCCAAATCGTTCGAAGGGCACGCTTACATTATCATGTAAATTAAGCCTCTTAGGTTCAAAAGGAAAGCTGAAAGAAAGAAAAGAAAAGCTGTTCTTTTGCTCATTTTGAATGTATATTCGAAGGGTGACATTGTAGTACCTGTACAAAAATGGGAAAAAATTGACCCGCTTACATAATATTATAGTGTATCGAAATTCAATTTTTTTATAAAATATATTTGTAGCACGCAAAAGGCAACTTCCATATTTCCATAGAGTATATAAATTCTTGGGCAGTCTTAAATTCGGAATGCATCTAAGCATGTCCTTCTGTCCGACTGTGGTGTATCTGTGGTAAACATTCTCCCGTTCGAAAAATTAAGATATCGCTTATAAACTTGTAGCAGAATTTGACCTAACCTAGTCAAAGGGCATGCCTACAATGCTCACACAGCCGTGCAACAAAAACTGAGAACACCTTTGCTTTCTGTGTTACTTCGTTGTTAACTCCAAAGTGTAGCACATGCGAAATATAATTTTCCACTATTTTTTTTTTTTTTTTTAATAGAAAAAATAGGCCGCGCCCACCTAATGTTGTAGAGTGTAAAAATTTCTCTCATTTCCTTTTTTGTCGTCTTTTTTAGGATCACGTTAATGCGTATAAAAGATTCGGTTACGATTGAATATAATTTTCTTACTTGTTTATGTTAACGAACGCACTAAAGATTTTCAGGAGGAGGATGGGCGTGACTTAAAATAAATTAATTCCATTTTCTGATGATTAGCTTTTGTTTCAATCTTTGCGTGATAAAGAAGGACTCAATTGGTCAACTCGTCACACAGTCCTTTGGGTGCATTTGTGGTTAAGATGGATTCAGTAAAAAAACTTAGTAGCATTGAAAGGAGAACGAACGCAAATTAAATCATTTTACCATGTTATGCAGAACAGATTGAACAATTGAAGGACATGCGCTTTCATATACATCTACACATAATTGAATGTTTATATCGTTTTACAAATACGCACAAGCGTACATGCAGTAGAGTGTGATAAAAAATACGGTGACTTAAACCAAAAAAAAAAAAAGAAAAAAATGATGCAAAGAATATTAACAGTTTAATAATAAATGCATTTCAGTTAGAATAATGTTTACAACAATCGTTCTTATTGTTCTTCCTCTACTTGTTATACGTAGGGGGTGATGGTGTTACCGTAGCCATTGCTTTTACTATTATTTGCTTACAGATGTATCCACATGCGTATATAGTCATACATGCTGTATGCGAAGCATAGTATTTTCATTTCGAGGCAATAACAGTCAACAAACTGTCGTCTGTTAGTGATTTATTAAATATAAAGTAGTTCGAAAGCAAAGCATAAAATCACAAAATAGTATGAAAGAGAAAATACATCGTAAAAGGAAGTAACAGCCAAAAGTACGAGTTAGTGCTATATTTTTTTGTTTCTATTTTCTTCTATACAAAGTAATATGTATATGTGCATGTATCCTTGTATGCCTTGTATGTATATATCTACATGTATATATATTTGTGTTTATGTATGCATGCATGCAGTTGATGACACGGCGATTGCAAATTTTCCACACAAAAATTATTACGTTTCCATGGAAAAGCGCAAACCGGCTTGAGATTGTGACGAAATTTGAAATGCAACTTTTTGGTTTCAGAAAATTTTCAATTATTTTGCCTTCCACTGTTTATCTCGTAAATATTAGAAAAATTTGCTCAAGGAAAAACAAAAAGAAAAAATGAATATTTATTTACGTGAAAAATTCAACGCAAATTCTATCTAAAAAGGTCACAAGGCATATCTTACGGCTGTAAATCGTGTCAATTATCAAATTTAATCTGTGATCGAGTGTAACTGAAAAGACATTTTCCAAGTTGTAGTTTTCTATATCGTCTTGAATGTTGTAATACCAGACAAGACAAATAGATAGAAAGCCAGGCACAAGACGTACGGACAGGCGGACTTGGCTAACGATTTCAATATTTAAGCGACCGTATTGTTGGATATCATAAAAGAGATAAGAAATCTAGCATCAAGCAGCATGCTTCAGCATGATTACAACGAAACTAGAATAGTTGAAGCCTTTGGATTGAATTGAATGAAATGATTGTTTGTTATTTTACTATGTTTGTTCAGGTCAGAAAGCGATCTGTCATATCATTTAATCGCTTGTTTTATTCGCTCGTGTATTTCACTTACTTCTTGTACTATTTCCAATAAATAAGTGCGTTAATTAATTAGTAAAGCTATTAGTAAAAACTAGTATAACCATCGTTCGATAAAAGATGCCAGGATGCCAGATGTCAGGAGACATTATTAACAACCAAAAAAGGTGTAAACTGCTCGAAAGGTGCAATATTTTCATAAATATTAAAAAAAAAGAAGAAAAATTTAACTGAAGTATATTTTATCAGACTTTACTTTTCATTTCGTCAATATTAGTAACATTACACGAGTTATCAACAGGAAATTTTGAATTTTAAGAAAATGTAAAAAAGTTTTCACCTACTATTGCTATTGTTTCACGGGCTTTATGATAGGTGACAACCGTATCAATTTCTTGCCAAAAAGCTCAACCGACACATTCGATAAAGCATCCACTTGCTGTCACGTTCAAAGTCGTATGGCTTAATCTCCCCACCATCCCGAAAACCACCTGAAGGTGTCAGTCGTTGTGGTTGGAAAGATTTATTCGACTGTTTTTTTTTTTTTGTGTTTCTAAGGCCACAGATGCGGCAATTGTGCCCGATTACATACCCAAATGGACGAAAATGGCTTCTATCGCAACAGACTATATTCCAATAACTGTTGACAGTGCAAAAATGAGGCAAAATAGTATATAATATAAAATGAATGAATGAATCTATATATAAGTAGGTTGTCTGCAACGTCACCAGCGTGAATATCGAGATGGCAGTGCTTGTCAATTAAAACTCGAAGACAAATTTAAGAGGAATTGGACGTTGGGTAAAATTTTGGGTGATTAAATCAAAGTCTGGTCGTATCAGCTTGACGCTTGAACGCTAAACGTATGCGACGAGCAAAAACTTTAACCGTTAGCAAAAGCACCGCTCAGCCAAGTGACCGTGGAATTAAGGTTTGAGGGATAGCAGAGGCTATAAACATATATACAGAATGTGCAGAATCAAGATTTAGGCGTTAAAAGCCTGCATAGTGCATAGTACTATAAGGACACCGGGTCAACAACTGATGCTTTCAATAGCAAAATTGTTTAAAATGAAGTTCGATTTGCTGTCGCTAAGCTCAATTTTATCTATGCGCGCTTATGGAATATTCAGACAAATAACTTGACCGAAATCAGGTCTTTTCTAGTAATTCCCTATCTATTGTATCATTAACTTTGTATTAAATTCAATTGCATGAAGCTTTTAAATGTAACGCGATTAACATTTATTTATAGCACTAACATTTATTCAATTGCGTTTACATTCAATTCTAAGTATTATAAACTACGTACAAACGCTACCATTGATATCCTTTGATTGATACGAATTCTATCATTGTACTAATGCATGTAATTTGCATGGTAAAGCGAATTGCTTGCTAAACTTTGAAAATATATTTTAAATATTTATTCTAAAGAAGAAAATTTGCATCAAATGTTGGGGCATTCTGGAGATTGAAGCGTAGTTTGAGGGTCTTCGCAAATAGTGCTGTGCAAAAAAAGCTACTGAAACCAATTGCATCATTCTTGAAAGTAACTGTGCTTGTAAATAAAATTGAATTTTGCAAAAAAAAAAAAAAAAAAAAATGTTTTCTCTTTACTTAAGAAAGAAAACTTTTCACCCAATGCATTATATATCAGATGATGGCCAATAGTGTTCTCTCTTAAAATTTGGCTCTCGAAGATGTTTCCACAAATGGCTTTAAGACTCGATGGTTGTTATCAAAATTTAATCTACGGAATTTTCTCCTTAAAAAATAAGTACTTGTTCTTGCGGAAAATTGTTTCTACAAAGAGCGGGTAACAATTATCCTTTAAGAAAGCACATACGGGTCTCACAATGAATATGACACCCCAATGCGTATCTCGTTTACTTGATGTCGGTCTTTTCACCAAACACATTACGTTTAGACAATACGATTGTTTCTCCTATCAGTTAAAGTCCATCATGTGTTGAATACATTCGTGATTCGTCATCATGCATTTCTCTATACATTTCTGTTTATCCGTGTTTTTTTTTTCAGTTCTTTTGCTTATCTTCATGTTCTTTCGTACATCGGTTGCTATTAATATTTCAAAAGGTCAAAAATTTTAAATAAAAAACTTTGGCGGCTGCCGAACTCTTAACATTCAACCATTCAATCATTCAACCATCAACTAGTCGGGCAAAGCTGAAAACAATACCTTATATCCACGTAAAAGCATGCTTTCTGTGGGGGCGGGGATACAAAACGTGAGTTAACGTGATGCAGATTTAGAAAAATTAACTTTCTTCCCAAAGAGTTCATTATTCTTCCCATTTCTCACTAAAAAGTAAACTTTGTTGCCATATGAAGGCTCACTTTTCATGAGCACTGTTACACGGGGTGGGATGGGAAAATGAGACCTATGTGGACCAAATTTGTTGCAGTTGATTTTTATGTCAAATTACTTCTGTGGACCAATTTTCATAATAAAATATTTAAACTTACACCTTTTTACTGTATAAAGGCTTACTCTTCGTAAAAACGGTTACATGGGAGGAGCTTTAAAGATGTGGCCCATCTAATTTAAAATTTTCATATTACTTTATAATACCGAAAAGTAATTATTCAGCGATTATTGTCGAAAAATTTCTAAAATGAAAAATTCCTAAAATATAACGACCTTTTCAAAAGAAAGCTTGGTATAGGAAGTGCTTGGAAAAGTGGTTTAATCGAATACATATTTAATAGCGCTTTCCCGTAAGTCAAAACATCTCTCTGTATTTTAATGAAAAATTGCCACTTGTACATAAACAGATCTTAGGTAGACGGAAGGACAGACAGACCAACAAACTTAAATCGATTTAGAAAATGATTCTGAATTGAACGGTATAAGGAAAGGCGGATTCTTCCTAAGTGCTTATGAATGGTACATACATTTGTACAAACTTATTATACCCAGACGTATATATAGCATAAACATCTGTTTCCGTAGTGTTTATAAAACGTTTTCCACATTTTCAAAAATATTTTTTTTCTCTTACCATTTTTTAAAATGCATTTTCATTTCTTCAATACAACCACTTTTATGTGGGCGAAAAAGTGCTTGCGTCTATATTGCTGTATATATATATATATCAAAACAAAAGAAAATCCATATCGGTTTGATTGCAAAAAAAAAAATAAATTTTTGAAAAATTTTGATATTCATCAAGTGCAAAGCAAAAGCGTATTTGTTTTTGTTAACGTAATACAATTTCGAAATTTAAATGTATTCTCCTGTTTTAGCGCACCGCTAAACTTTTGAGGTATGTTGAATTCATTACCTTATTTCTTAAATTCACTACCGGGAGACTGATCCTTCTATACCCCATCCTCGTGCTCGTGGGTATCGTGAACTAGGTGCGAATGTCGACAAAAAGCGGTCTTATGTTTTATTTTTTTTTGGGGGAAGTTTTTTATGAGGCTGTGTTAGAAAATATACTAATTTTACTATGCAAATATGGAACGAAAAGAATAATAAAAAATATTTGTGTTGTTCATCATCGATTTCAAAATAAACCTCAATGTGTGAAGATAGTTGGACTTTTAAATTTACTTAATTTAGATTGGGAGCACATTTGATATATTCTTCGATCTTTAAGCAATTTACGAACTTACGCTATGCTCTAGAAATGCGGTAAACATGTAAGAAGAACGTACGAATTTTAAATTCGAAAAAAATTTAAAAAAAAAAGAATTTGGCAATGATTTGCAAATAGTGATAAATATTGTACTGAAATTTAAGAGTGAAATCTATGGCAAAAATAATAAACTCTTTAACGGAAGCACCGTAGATAAAAAATGTAATAGTTTTCTTCTTTTCTTTTTTCTTTAGTGTGATTTTCACATTAAAATGAGTATGTTTTCGTTTTGTTGTTCATTTTTCTTTATGCGTGTGTACATCTTTATGGACACGCTTGAATAGTTGAACATGTGTACCGTATGTTTATAATGATCACACATATCCGAATGCGGTGGAGAATTTTTTTTATTATTTTTTCATGAACTCGCATTATATTCCGTTCCAGATAGTTGGTGGAAAGACTGTTCTATTTACAAAAATTGTTTATTAATTTTGCTTGTATTTATTTATTTTTATTTTACTTTTTAAAGTTAATAGTTTTTTTTTTTTTTTTTTTTTTTTTTTTTTTTTTTATTAAAAGCAGAAGTGAAAGAGTTAGGAAATATTTAGCATTAGATGTCGATAGCATCGGCAATTTTTTCAAATGTTCATCTATAACTTTCCAATTGGAACCATTTGTTGACTGAACATGGAAGCGATACTAATGAACATCTTAAATCACTGGTTTTCAAAAAAAAAAATAGCTCTATGTAATCGAAAGTTATATATGAACATATGAAAAAAATTAATTTCTCATTTAATTGTAATTGAGTGGAGGGAATGCTGATGTGTATTAGAGTAAATTGAATTAATTAAACTGCACCTGAAATTTTATCGTTAATTTTGGACGTGTTAGTAAATCGATCGAGATCATTTTTGCACTGAAAATGCAAATGGTTCGCCTGTCACCATTTTTACAAATATATTCACGGGATCGAAAGTTCTGGAGGAGAATTTCAAAAAATTGTCGGTGTCTTTCGAGGTTCCTCTAATTTTTTTTACATCGATCACGCCCATTTCTTTTACTACGCACTCCTAATCGATTAGGGAATATTTATGCCAAATTTCGGCCTTTTATCTTCATTTTTGCGATGGTGACAATTCACAAAATTTACCTGTCAAATTGAGGTGTGTCGATAAAAATAGGTATACCACATCTACAGATAGCAAAGTGGGCCTGTCACAGAAAAAAAGAGTAGGCATTTATATTTGCTGTATTAAATAATTAAAAACCAATATATATGCGTATACAGTATCTGAAGATACTACTACTTCGTTATGCCGAATTGTTGAGCTTGAAAACACCAAATTGAAAGGGCGGTAAGTGTACTGTTAATCAATTTTTTTTTATTATTCAATTAGAAAAAGGGTAAAAAATTGTAGAACTTTTCCCATTCTATATAACAGATTTTCGACGTGAAATCTACTGGGTCAAGGTTTCGATTTGATTATCAATTTGATCATTTTTCAACGTTCATTGTGTGTGATATCTTATTGTTGCTTAAAAATGCAATCAAAATAACATTGAGATTTTGTAGATTTCCAGCGTACACGCACATTCACACCCTCATTAAGGTAGATAAGATTTAAACACTTGCAATTTTATTCATTGATCCATTGATTCATTAGTTTCACATTGTGATGTAGCGTGCATGGAGAGTGGAAAGGAGAATTGACCTTTTCTAGCTGAAATCTTTCTCATATTACGATATATATATATTTATAAATTATATACACTTGTGTACGTATATCTAAATATATAATATATACCAAAATGTTGTTAGTGGATAACGATGATAATAAAATCCTTTATTTGATTACATAATCCCATTAGTATATATTGGCCATAAAATGTCTGAATTAGTTAAGCATTACGAGGTGAACACAAGGAATGTGATGTGAACAGTTTCATTAACCATTCCCTCTTACAAGCCGTTACAAGTGATCATATACGGTGGACTTAAGAAGAAAGGAAAAAAAAAATGTTGGGAAAAAAATAAACTCTCTAGCTATGAATGAAAACAAAAAAAATCAATCAAAAATATGAATTCTTTCTTGTATATATATAGGTATGTATATATGTATGTTAGCATTGATTGTTTTAGTATATTTCCAACTTTCTCCCTTTTCTCTTTCCTTCTTTAATTCGTTCACTTCTCTCTAAAATGATTTTTATTAAAATATCTAAAGTAATCGCTTAAGGTCCTTGCAGTAGCAAGATAAGTTATTAAGTAAAATCAGAGAAGATCTGACTTAATGCATACGGTGAATATATAAATAATTCGCAAATTCTTCCATTTCATAATTACAAAAATAGCCCTGGTGTGATGCACTTTCGTAATGAAAAATGATGAGTTTTTGTCGTCAAATCAGGATTCGTTTTTTTTGCCGAATTTTCACATACGATCGATTTACACGCTTTAAGTTTCTTTATGAGGTAGGTTCATGGATAAACAAAATCGTTTTCTATCTGACACCACTTGTGATACAAGGGTATACTAAGTTTGTGAGTATGTACGGAACACTCCGAAGAGCTTGAGGTAGACACAGCCTTTATTGTTCAGAAAATGATTATGAATCGATTTATGCTTGTCTGTCCGACTGCCGGCCGCAATTTTTCAAATATTTTGATGAAATTTTGTACACTGACGTGTTTTGACCTAAGGACGAACGCTATTAAAAATTACTTAGATCGAAGCATTCTTTCGAACACTTTCCTTATTTCGCTTTTATTTTGAAAAGACAATATATATGGAGAACTGTAGGGTGGTGTAGCGTGTTTAATGGTGGACCATGCCCCACTATAGCGTTTTTGCTTATTTAATTTTAAAAAAAGCTGTAACCAAAATTATCTTTAACTTTTTTGATCATTTTAATTACTTTGGAGCTAAACAATCGGAATTAACTCACCCTTTCGCTTTTTGTGGGTATTCAGAAGGAAAATCATAGAGCGGAGCACAAGGCCACCTTCATGCGATAGCGATTCTCATCAGAGTTAGTCGAAAGCGGCGACTGATCAGGAACTTTCTTTTATCTAACTAATTAATTAAGATTCCCAGCACTTATTCAATTCGGATGCTTGTACCCACAATTAAGGCAAATCCAGTTAACGTGTAGTTTTTTAATACGAATTCGTGGGCATAATGTTTCATTTTTGGAGTGATCACTGTTTGCAGACATATTAAACATTGATTGTTGTTGATAACCACCATAAGAAGGCACACCGTCCACATTCCACCAAAAACTTCTATCTCGTCTAATTTCCTTTAAATAAATGTTCAATCACTGCATCATTGGTTAAAATGTCCATTTTCTTCGGCATGGAAGATACCACAAACTATCGTTATTCTTGATTAGTGCGAAAAGCGGAATTATCTCGCGGTCTATCTGTTGAAGCCACAATTAATTTTATCCAGAACACTAAGCTTGGTCTTAAATTCTTGCTATTCATTCTTCTCAAACGAAGTTGAACCGAAGAGAAGTCTTATGTCCCACATACATTTTCTTAGATAGAACATTTTAATATCCATCAATGGCTTCCTTTAATATATAAGAGATTGACGTTATACCTAATGGCAAATTCAAATTCATTCTTTGTGATTTTTTTTTTTGTGAGTGACACTCGGAAAAATTTCATACCAATTTTATTAAATGTTTATAAGTTATAGTGCATTTATTTTCGCTAATTTTGTTCTATCCAAACAATGGGAAAGTCCGAACTTTCTGCTTTGAGGAAATTTTCTCTTTTGGTGGGAAAAAAATTATTTTCAAATTTAGCATTGACTTGAAAAAGCTTATGATAATTTCTTTCCGATACAATACAATACAAATCGTCAGTGGGTTGCTGATTTTACCCGGGGCGCTGATGAAAAGGTGTGGTTATCCAATTAAAAAATCCTCAAAATTATTCTCGATAATTGAAAACTGAACCTACAAGATATAGCTGACAACTTAATAACAACAAGTAATCGCATAAAAACTTAAGCATTAGAACGTTCTTTTGCGAAGTGGTACGGCGTTTATTCACAGTGAAACATGTTGATGACTCATTGAAGTGGAAATTGCCATCCCAATCACCGATCCGTTTCCCATAAACAATTAAATGTATGGTAATCTGAAAAAGGATAGTTCAGGGAAATGTACATGTGAAACAAAATAGTGAGATTATTGTGCATATTAAAGTGTATTTGGAGAATCTTGACAAATGAAGCTGCAAAAGATGCATCGAAGTGGTCGAGACGCTGATAACCTTACTAAAGGGAGCTGCCACAAATATAAACTGCGACTGGCTATTGAGAAGACAGAATCAGTGCTAATTATAAGCAGGGAAAGAAGTGAACAGACTCGTATGCACGATATAATATCTTCTGTAGCACTCAAATACCTCGGCGTTATGGCCAATGTGCGTACGCAGTCTTAAGTAGAATGATGACAAGCACTGACAAAAGTAAAGACTATTATTAGCGAAATTGGTTCAATCCAAAATATTGTGTGCAGACACTGTATGGGTAAATGTTTACGGCGATGTAGATCGATGGGAAAAATAAATACGCCATTCCGAGTATGTCCACTACGAGCATGTAGCAGCTAACTAGCCGGGTAGCGTCAGCTGAATCTTAATTTAGGCAAACGTCGCTCACATACAATACCACATACCATATTATGTTTAGAAGCAACGAATTAGACGAACGAGAAGAAAAGGGCCAAATATATTTGGCAAGCAATTTGCAGGCATATTAAATAGCACGGAATAAGACTCCAGCTTAAGCAGATGGACCTTCACGTTAAGCTCCAGCATAAAGAAATACTTGGAAAGAAAATACGTCAACGTTGAATTTTAACTTACCCAACCTGTGAGCGGATATGAGATGCGGTATCGAGAGAAGGTATCGAACTATATTCTCCGAAGTAAGTGAAAGCGTTTCAGCGCTCGGTGAGAGGGAGATTGGAAATCAGGCTATAGAAGGAGGGCAAACCTGGCTAGGTTAATGATGCACCGATGAGAAATTTGTAATGTAATACGTGGTGTAAGTGAAATTATAATGAAGAAAACCAGATTAGAAGAACACTTACAAAAATTTACGTCCCTATATAACGGACGATTTGAGTGAAGGCTCTGACGGTTTCTTCCGATCTGATACTTAATGGAAGTTCCGTAAGAATCATCGCCCAACGTAGAGGGGATTTGAGTGCAGTGCAACTTCGGACCTTTAATGCTTCCCCGTCCTTTGAAAAAGAAACACACACACTCAGTTTTTATATAGAATATCAATTTTATTTTAACACAAGATTCATATAGACGGATCCAGAATATATTGAAACGTTATGCCTACACTTTTACGCCTTTAACAATAGCAGCATGGTGCTGAGAAGTGGATAACGAAGTAAACATGGAATTAAGTCGATTTCAAATCTTCTCTCAATCACGAATGCGTTTACTTTATATAGCAATTGATGTATATTTCTGAGCGAAAGCATTAATATTAAAATCCATGCCTTCGCTGCTTTGCATAAGAAAGAAGAAATGGTTTCACTTTTCCAATACAAATGTCATATTCATAAATGAATCGAACCTTATATTAATTAAAATCGAATCTTAAATCATGTGTTGTGATTGCTTTAAGCTATTAAATTATTGATATGTTGCTGATTTATTGCTTTGTCGGTGCGGGTTATAAATGTAAAATTGCAATGTAATTGATTTTCCGGCGTGAGATGACAATGAAATGAACGCATTTTATTTCTTTTTCAAGTGAATAAATAAATAAATCATTTTTAAGAAAGTGCTTTTTTTTTTTTTTATGTAACCAGAAATATAAAAATTAAATTAAAAGAAAAGAAAAATACAGAACATATATAAGTATGTATACAAAACAATACAAAATGCGCTTGTCATGTTAAGTTTATGCGAAATCGAATCACTGACTATGTAAAGAATCATTGTTGAATTAAAGATCCGCAACAACAATGTAAAACACCATTTGTAGTCATTGACAATGGCAGGTAGAATCGCACATCACAATAATAACGGCGACAACAAAAATAACAATAGCAAAAGTAATAATACAGTGTATTGGTGTTAAGTGTGTAAAAGCTTAGCAACGTATATATGACATACACTGCTATACATACATTTACATAACAGATTTAAAACAGTCAACATACAGCGTTCAGCCATTATCTTATTCATTCATTCATTCATTCATTCATTCATTCATTCATTCGCTCGTTCGTTCGTTCGTTCGTTCATTCATGTGGTATTTGATAGATAGGGCTGCTGTTTCCCGTTTACTTTTCTATGTGCTCTGGTAGTGTGTATCTAAAAAGAGTTTGTTTGGCATCTATTTGTTATTCTATACACATAGACAAGGAATACACACACGCAAAACAAAAAAAAAAAATAACAATTACACTTCTCTCAAATATGAATACAAAGACAGACCGCGTACAACAGTTTAACAATAGACACAAACAGACAAAGTTGCAACTTAAACGGTTGTTGAGCAATACAAGAAATTAAAGGAAAACACAGTCAAAACGTAAGAAAAGTTGTTGAAACATTAAGAACACTAACAAATCTCTGCTAACAGACGGTTGAGAATACAAATGTATACATTAGTAGTAAAAAATAATAAAAAAAAAAAAAAAAAAAAAAAAACAAAAAACAAAGGAAGAAAACGTTAAGCAGTTACGTTTGAATTGCCTTTTCGTTCTAAGAATTTATTAGTGAAATACGTTCGCTACGAGCAACATATAATTTAAATAGTTTAAGCATATTTCTCACATTCATGTGTATTGGGATATATCGTGCATACGTGTTTTGAGTTTCGGTTATTTTCTGAAACGAAATGTTTTCAAATAAAACTTATTCTACTATATTTGTCTAACTGAGTTGCAATCTTATGTTTTTGAAAACCCGGCAGATTAATAGATCACATCTCGACAGTCACATGATGTAGCGATGAATCTAATCTATATACATTTAAAGCATGTTAGTAACGATTACATATTATCATGCAAGAAATTTGTCGCATGGGAGTTTATTTTTTCATATCTAATGCAGTCGGTTGCGAGCATTTCTTATTGTTTCTTATTGTTTGTAATTCAATAAAATAATTAGCGTTATTCTTAAAAAATATAGGTTAGGAAATCTGTTGGTCCATACGTCCGTCGGTGTACCGTGTGCTCTTATGCCACTTATTATCTTATTTATATTTTATTAGCACTTCTTTTTTTTTCATACATTTCCATTACAATCTTACCACGATTTTCGCTAATTTTACCTTCGAGGTGCTCGGAGCAATTTATATTTTAAATTTAAAAACGTTCAATCAAAGATGTACAAGTACCATTTTTTCCATTTCGATCTAAGCTTGTCTGTCCTTCAGTCGGTCTTGTTTTTTTTTTGCATTCGACGTACACGTCCCAATTTTTGAGATATGTATATTACACATACTCTCTGTTTGACGAGTACGCGAGTGTATCCAAAAAGATCGACACAGTTGACTTGTTAATTAAATGATCTCCACGGGTCGAACTTTCAAAATGTTATCATTGTCTCAACAAATGGATGGAATGGTGGTCCAGATTAATCCATAACTAAACTAGCAGTTAAACGATGTTCATCTGCCTCACTTTTCTGACAAAGTTTAGCTGTTATTTTTTTATTACAAGATTGTACATTAAATCGATTTTTATGCCAATTTAACTAATGTGTGTTTGTAATTTTGATCGGTTAATTAATTCTGTAAAAATAAGGCTTTTTAAAAGATGAAAATTGGATTGGAAAAAATATGAGCATTTTTCTTAGGAAGAAATAATAATAAATTGAACAAATATTGCTACAAAGTCCCAAAAGAATTTTTAACAAATAATGAAAATATTTTGTTTATTGAATTGTTGTTAGATTGCATTATTATGCTTCAGGGTAACGGAACTCGCAAACAACAATAACGAATGTAAAAAGTAAACAAAGCACTGGCAATAGAATAGTCACACAACAGGCATCATAATCGTATATGGGTAGGCGTCCGTGCAACTACTTACAAGAATGTTTGGAAAAACAAAATGAAACCTGAAAAAATCTGCATACACATGTAAAAAAGAAGTTTATAAATGGCAAGCAAAACAGGCGCCCAATGATGTTGAATCGTCCAAATTCATAAAGAAATTAAATAAGTAAGAAAATTATATTCAACTGTAACCGAAACTTTTATACTCACTCGAAAATGAAATTTTGATATTTTATAATGGTGGGATGAGCTTGGCCGATTTTTTCTTCTTCATTTTTGCACACATACTAGAAAATATACGTGAAAATTTTTATCGCCATATCGGCTGTAATTTATGAACAATAGGGAAAAAAGTCTTTTTTTTTTTTCTTGGAAAACAGAGATGTTTTCATTTTTTTATGATGTACAGTGGACGTGCTTTTCGACAGATTTCGCTTATTCTTAATTTTGAATTTGAAGCCGATATTTTAGTTTTTTTTTTTTTGCAACCAAGAGAGTGTGTAGCGGAGAGTTGAACAGACGGAGAGCCGGGCTGTCGAACAGACAGACATATTGAAATCCATTCAACACTTGTTATTAATGAAGAATATATACATACTAAGGGGTCTCTTTGAAGTCTACTTCTGATTGTTGCAAATGTTTTGGTAAAATGAGTATACGAATGTATTTCGGTGGCGGATGCAAAAAAATATGAATGGCGACAACTATTAAGAAAACGATAAATAATAGGTGCAAGCTATAAGCGAATTTTGCATAGCGATAATTATGACGAAAAAATAATAATAATCGCAATATATTTTATTTTGTTGTCAAAGTGTGTTTTTGATTATTATACGCAGAAAAAAAATGTATTCATAATTGGTTGGAAAAAATGTTAATGTGTGTGTGTTAGAATGCATGGGTAATTAATTGGAACTAAATTGGAATTAAAATTATACAGCTAAGCTAAGCATTTTTGGAACAAACATGCAGCTGGATTTGGCGAACATGTAGGTGCCAGGTTTTTCGAAATATCTTTACAGGACCGAAAGCCATAGATGTCAAATGATGAAAAAATAATCGTTTTTTTTTTCGAGATTGTTTCAGTTACTCATTTATGGTGGGTGTTTTTTTGGACAGATTGCCACCATTTTTTACCATTGGCTTCCTAATCGGGCAAGGAATGTTTGCGCCAAATATCGATCGCCTACCTTATAAAGTGGGGGTTCAAAATGAACCCTTTTCATCGAAATGTCATCGATATCTCGAAAACTAGACTAAGTAGGAACAAATTGATTGCAGATATTTAAAGGTCGCACTCGGCTTAGTGCTTCTGTTAACTTTGGCCAGCGACTTCTGCAGGTAAAAATGATAAAGTAATGCGAAATGCCAATGTACATAACGATTAAATTCGATGATTTTTACCCTTCTCTACGTAAAATAACAGTTTTGCATTTCGTATTATTGAGTTATTCAGTGTATGCAGACGTAAATCGCTTAGCGCGCTTAAAATTGCATTTTCGATCTTCATTACTTTTGTTGCTTGTTTGAAGAAATACGCAGCCGAAGCTCACCAAACACATTCAGAAGCTTATAGTGTTGCTGCTCCATCATATTCCAATTGCCGGTTTTGGTTTCAACGATTTAAAAGTGGCGAAACAAGTTGACTGAAAGTGCCATTTTTCGAACACTTGTTGGAAGAGTTGTCAAGAATACAATGTTGCGTACTCACCAGGCATGGAATGTCAGCTTCGCAAAGTTGCAGAAGTGCGAAAACGGGTCAATAGTTCGATCGCTGCCAACTCAATATGAACTCTTTTGACACGGTATCGCCATTTTCCCAGAAATATGATAAAATGTTGTAGAAAATGATGAAAAATATTTTGATTAACATATACTGTACCAAATTTTCGCAATAAACGCCTTTTCAAGTAAAAAAAAATGCCAAAATAAAGCACATAGATGGAAGGACTTATTACTTGAGGAAGCCTTCTTTATTGATAACAAAAAATTACATCGAAAGTCAGTATTGGCTTGAAACGACTGTCGATGATTCTGAACGCCAAACGTGCATGGCCAAGGCAGGTGGTTACAAAAAAGCTCAAGAGCTGCTTTGAAAACAGCGGAAAAATTAATAGCTGACATTATATGATAATTTTGATTCGATTTAAAACGAAATCGCGAAACAAAACGGCCCGAAATTATGAAGAAAAAAGCTCTCTATCATCAAAGCAATGTACCATTTCACATGTCCCTAGACGCAATGCAAAATTGCATGCATTGTCATCACTCACCACATTCCCCACGTCTGGCTCTCAATCGCTGCTATCTATGCGGAAAAAAAATTTCAAATGAATCATTTAGTCATTCAGTCATTGTGAAGACTGAATAGCCTTTTGAGGGACTTGACAAATCCAAAAGAGACGTGAAGTGTTAGAGGGCCGTTGTCTTGAAAGACGCTATGTTGATGTTCTGTAGGGCAGGTTTTTTGTTGCCTTAAAAACTTATAAGACAAGGAAAACTGACTGCAAAGGACAATTGTACAAAATTTTGCGCAAGTTATTAGAGCTCTCTCCCCAACTGATGTCAATTTAGAAATATGTAGCATTTAGAAATATGTATAAAAAACCCTGAATAAGAACAAGCTATAATTTTTGAGAATTGTATCGCTAGCTAAAGCGAGATAGGCGAACAAAATTGTCGACTTGTATCCCATCATTTCGGTTGGGCGAAGCAAAGGTTCATAACCCTGGTACAGCTGTTAGAGTGCTCGGCCGACCCTATGCAAATGTTTCATGCCATCATGTAAATATGTATATATTATGTCTAAAGTATTGCTTAGGGAATATCTCATTCTCATTGTAATCATGTTTTCATTTTACGTTTTAGTGTGTTTTGTATCTTCTTTTTCCGTACTGCACCCGTACGCATATAAATTCAAGGACATATTTTGACTAACGTTGAATTGCTGTTGACAATAATAGCTTTATATTTTTATGTTGTTAGCTGGCATGAAAATGAGATGACAGCTTCATAAATATATAAGACGTTTTTCGTTCTCCTCACTCCTCCAAAATGTGCCTGTTCTCACACCACAGTAAAGTAAAAAAATAAAAAAATTAAAAGAATAAAAAAATAAAAATTAAAGAAAACATATATATATATATATACATGTATACCGTTATTATGTATTTGGGCATTATGTGAATATAAGTTAATTTAGAGAATTTTTAATTGCAACTTTGGGGAAGTTTTCAATTATAATTAATACTTAATAAATAACACTGCAAATCAGATTTCAGCCATTTAAGGGCATAATTGCATGCTTTCGTTTAAAATGGAATTTTTGATTAATTAAAAAAGTAAAACGACTTTCACGAATTTCTCATTTGAGTTTTTTATTTATTTATTTACTTTTTTCATATTTACATTTTTTTTTTTTTTTAAGTATCGGTTCATGTATAACAAAAAAGAAAATTGGTTTTTTTTTTTTTTTTTTTTTTCTTTTCTATTTGTACTTCGAATGAGCGAGAACAGTGAATGTCTAGATTGTCTGCATGCTAAAAAAATTATACGAGAATATGTTTTACGATCACGGAAATTATTAAAACATTATACCTTTTGAGATTTACTTCATTATTATACAAATGCCACGCACGCAGTCCCAGGCATGTATTATATTTTTATTCTTATATTCAACACCGTCAAAAGTGTGGCTTAAGTTTGTCATTGAATGTGTATACACACGCTTCTTGGCATAATCATGAAAATATTTTTAACACGATTTTCTCATACGAGGTGTGTTTCAAAAGATAAATTGAATTGTTACAACTTTTACATACGCACCAGTAGCCATACATTCTTTTAGGATATAGCGTTTTGGATATATTAATATTAACAAAAAAAATATAAAGCCGTTAACTGTGCTTACAATTTTACAGCTCTGACAGGAGAGATACATAGAAGGCATAGTTCTTTTGAAGATTTCCATAAGACACCTTTTGCTTAGCTGCTTGGGGAACTTTTTACTTAGAAGCACAGTATTTCTTATCAGTCGATGATACTTCCCTCAGACTGGGCACAGAATTGAGAGAAATAGAACTTAAATGTTCTCTCATTTCGTTTTCGTAAGTGTACATGGCTTTTTATGCGGCAATGTGTCCTTGGAAATGAACCTTGACTCATGTATAATCTTCACAGCTGGAGAAAGGCTTTCAAACCTGGCTCCGTCTTTATACACGAATCGACAATTTTCAGAATTCTTAACTGCGTTGCTTCAAATAATACACAGGTCGATTTCTTGAGTTAAAATTGAAAAAAAACGATAAACGTAGAAATATAAAACAAGTGACGTGTCTCGCTGAACCGAATCTTTGATTTGTGCTGCTTTAAAGCGATAAATAAAAATTCTGTTAATTAATCGGGACAATCGGTTTTACTTTTTTTTATGGCTTTGCGTAATATTTTTTTCTTTTTCTTAGGATAGAGTCATTGTTTCACGAGCTGTGTGTCGCGTTGATGAAAATGGACGCTATCTTTGGGTACTGTCACTCGGAGGCTATCAGTGGTTGTTGATTAGAGAGACTGTAATTATCTTTCATGGGTATTCGGAACCCTAGAAGCGATTGTGCTGCTTGTTCACGTATCAAACCCGATGAAAGTAGGTCTCCTCACACCCTAATTTTGTTTAAAGTTTTTGAATGTTTTTTGGGTCCCCATTTGAAAACCTTATCGTTTTTTAATTGTCAAATGGCAAAGATATATATACGCTGACAGTTAAGAAACGGCACCTAATTTAAAATGAGTTGTTGCTTACAACAATGTCTAGTTGAATGTCTGCTATCGAGTCTGAATTACAATTATTTTGCCCAATGATCATTTTCAATAATGATCTCGGGACATTCACTCGACGTGAGTGCCAAAGAATACGCAAAGTATTTGCAATACACGCAATATTGTATATGGTTTTGGCCGTTGCATTTTTCCGTCCATCCGCTAGATAGTCTTTTTGTCGCTAGTCGGCCGTCAAAACTGCCACATGACACGTCATGAATTTATAGTTAAATAATTTGATTAAGTTTTTTTTTCTAAAAATTATTCAGAAAAAGATTCCTTCAACAAATGTTTCGATTAACAAAAGCAGTATTTTTTGCGCAAACATTTTATTACTGCATCTTTTTTGTAATTCGATATGGTAACCTTACAAATCTGTACACCATACATATAGCTATATATAAGAAAGATAATATCTTTTCGTGTTGTTCAGTTTTGTTGGTTTTTTTTTTTTTTTGTTTTTTTTTTTCTTACCAAACACAATAACAATAAGATATTAACACATTCAACATTCGTAAGTTGTCGGGTGAAGTTTGTTTGTTGTTGTTTGCTGTGTATGCCATTATTGGCGATTCCATAATGTACTACATTTTTCGTTACGTTTGTAACATCGCTCTGAAGGCTCCTGTCTAATGTCATAATGGATCCATTTATACCATGTATTAACTAATTAATTAATAATTTAAACTCATATAAAATATATATTGGACCCGAAAAGGAGGAGTATTCATATTTGATTAATGTCGCGAAGTGAATGTATTTGCCTTTGAATATTTTTGGTTTTACATTTGATGTATGTATATATATATATATATATGTTTTCTATGTATGCTTAAAATGACTTTCATAAAAAATATTCGTCGTTATATTTTTACTTTTAATTCTATTGCTGTTGCTGTTGCTGTTGCTGTTACTGACGCTGCATAAACACACATGCTTGTTAGTGTGTGACATAAGACTACTTTGCGAAACCAGTTTTTTCTGAGTTTTCTTTCTAGTTTATAAACGCACATAAAGCATCAAGACTTACTGCCTGCTGGCTGCTCTTGTTGTTGCTACTCTTGCTTAAATAAACAACATATACTTTAACTACTTATAGGCAACAATAACAAACATTATATGCAGCAATCTTGCACGCTTGAGATGCTTGTGTCGTTTCGTTTTTTGGGACTTTTTTATACCCATCACCGAAGGATGAGGGGTAAATTCATTTTATCACAACGTTTGCAACGCCCAGAAAGAAGGATCGGAGACTCCACAAAATATATATATATATATATATATTTGATCAGCATCAAATTCTAAATCGATTTAAGCATGTCCCTTTGTCCGTTTGTACAATGTCTGCTGTAAACCTTCGCTTGGCCGCAAAAATGAAGCTATCAAATCCAAGTTTAGCGGAATCATTGGAAGTTCTGGTACGTAGGTTGGCATTGAGAATGGGTCAAAGCGGGCGGAGGACACGTCCACAATATCACGTAAGCGGAAAATACCTATGTTTTTCAAAAGGAATTAAAAATTGGTTTTTTTGCTAATTACTCACAAACTATACCAAATGAATGTACAAAAATTTTAGCGTATATTCTATGGGCGGCACTGTAGTATCTGTACAAAAATATGCAAAAAAATGGAAAGAATTATCTATGCCTACTCAATATTATAAGGTTTCAAAATTTAATTTTTTTTTCAATAAAATACATATTTTTATAAGGTGCAGAAACAAGCTTTAAAAACCCAATAAGGTTAATAAATTCTTGGTCAGTTTCAAATTTGGAATGCAGTTAAAGATGTCTTTTTGTTCGTCTGTCCTTGCGTAACCGTGTAGTATTTGTGGTAAACATTCTCTCGTTAGCAAAAATTAATATATCGCCTATAAAGTTCCAAAAGAATTTAAAAATTACCACAACTTTTTAAAGGAAGCGTATGTAATGCCCATAAGTTCTGGGCTGAAAAAATTTTATTTTGAAAATAGAAAAAACGACCGGCTCACTCCATATTATAGAGCATGAAAATTAAGTTCTTTTATTTATTTTGTCTTTTTTTGGATAAAGACAATGCATATAAAAGATTCGGTCACCGAATATAATTTTCTTACTTATTTTTATACCCACCTCTGTAAGATGGGGGTATACTCATTTTGTTTTCTTCCATGTAACACCCAAAAGGAAGCTTCAGAGACCCTATGAAGTCTATATATTCTTGATCAGCGTGAAATTTTGAGTTGATTTAGCCATGTCTGTCCGTCTGCATGCTTATTTGGTCTGTGTTGTTGGCACTCTCCTGGTCACAAAAATGAAGATATCGATTTCAAATTTAGTAGAAACATTGATAGTTTCTGCAAGCAGATTGGTATTGAAAATCGACCAAATCGGTCAGAACAGAAGCGCGCACTGGAGCGTAAACTGAACGCAAATCCGTTCTTTTTAACAACAATTTTTGGATGTTTGCTCGTTACTCGGAAATTATTAAAGTTAAAAGGCTGAAAATGCCCACATTTAGTTTAGGAAGCCCTTTACTCTTTACGTGCAAAAATGGAAAAAATCAGCCGCGCCCACGCAAAGTTACAAATGATGAAATTTGGTTTTTTTCACTTTTTTGAAGTTTACGCTTACTTGTCGTAACGCAAACAAGACAGAATGTTTAAAACTATTTTGTGATCAAGTGCAGATATATTATCTGCCTAAAAATGGGTTAATTCTAAAATGAATATGGTAGACACCGCGATTAATTTTTTTTTTAGTAATATCAGCGATATGGATATCAAATAAAAGAACTTGGAGAGTAAAATGCGAAAAACGTAGTGGTGGGTACGCGAAATTCGGCCTGGGTCGGATCAAACTTTCTTACTTGTTTTTTTTTTTTACTCTAACAAAAGTTTGAATTTTAATTTATATCAAAACATTGGCACAAATTATTTTCTAAATCTTGAAATGTTTTAACATCATTTGTGATACAAAAGTAAGTTTGTGCGAATGTATGCAAAACCTAGGAGGACTTGAAATGGGTCTACCTTTTGTGATGCCGATCTATTCAGAAGCACTTTCTGAATTGATCTACGCTTGTCCGTCTGTCTGTCCGCTTTGTTTTTTTGTGTTCAGCCTACAGGTGCAAATTTTTGAGATATTTTAATGAAATTTGATACACTGCTGTGTTTTGGTCCAAGGACAAAAATCCATGCAAATTGATTCAGGTCGTCCCATTTTTTTAACCACTTCCAATACAACGTCTTATTTTGAAAAGTCGTTATATAAATAACTGTAGGCTTGTGTTGGGTACTTAATGGTGGCTCGTAGGCCACTCTAGTGTTTTTATTTGTTTTTTGACCAGCAAATCAGAACCCTTATACTAACTAAAATTGTGGAGTCCTCAAAGACCGAATTATGAATGTAAAATGTATAAAAACCTCAGCCAAAGTTTGTGATGTTTATAATCTGGATGAATAATCGATTGCAATGCTGCAAAGATGTTGCTCGCTCTGGTTGACCAATTACTCAAAAATTCGGTAAAATTTAACAAAAATTAATACGAGCAGAAGATAATTTGACAACATTTGATTAAAACTGGATAAGATAAGAAATGAAGCTTTATGTTTGCATACCGCATGATTTATCGGCGAAAAATTGTGTTGACCGATTTGTTTTATTTGATTATGTTTGAACAATTCTGTTGCTTAAACCCCAAAAACACATAGTAGGGCTTTCATAATTATTTTATTTATATTTTCATAATATATATGCAAGTTATTCACAATTTCCATATTGGCTCACTAATATTACTAAATTTGTGTAAGTTGTTTAATAGATGAAGTATGAAAATGCGCGTAACCTACCTGCAGCCTCACCGCCAATTGTTAAAAAAAAAAAAACACTACGAATGCGACAGTTGGTACCCTACACCTGTTCGCTTAATTAATAATACACCAAAAATTATACATCATTTTTTTCTAAATGCTTAATGTGCATGGAAGCCCTCATATTGAAGGATATTCAAACGTCAACGTGGTCTAAATTTAGAAAACTTAACTCACTTCTCAAAGCTTTTATTACTTTCCAGTTGTTTCCGTAATAAAAAAAACCACAAATTGCGCTTTGTCATCATGGAATCGTTTGCTTTTACGAGACCGCACCCAATATGTGGTGCGGTCTAAAAAATACGTCTATGTGGTCGCAATAGCTGATTCACTAAGGACAAATTTTCATCATAAAATATTAAAAATTAGACCCTGTTGTCATATAAAGCCTTATCTTTCATTAGAACCTTTAGACGCGTTGGCATCCAGAAATTAGATCTACCTGGTCCGAATTCGGTAAGATTTATTTTTATGTTAGATTATTGTTAGGAACGAATTTTTGTCAAGAAGGTTTGAAAATGAATTCTTTTTTTTTTTACCATAACAAGATTCACTTTCCATAGGAACGGTTATATGGGAGGGGGCTCTAAAAATCTGCCCATCTAATTCAAAGTTTTCACACTAATTTACAATGGCGAAATACGATTACTAAGAGACTTTTTTTCGCGAAATTCTATAAATTATAATATGTGGTCAAAAAATTGGTCCAATCCGGGCCATTTTCAATAGAGTTCAACCTTGGACTTGGACTTGGAGATCGGTGTATCAAATCTCAGCAGAATGTCTCGAAAGTTCCGAACTGTAGGTTGACCACAAAGATACATTACATCAGACGGCCAGACGGCCAGACAAACTTAGATCGATCCAGAATCATTTCCCGAAAATCAGGATCATTGCAGAAAATAATTCAGAATCGATCATTTTAGCAAAAGATGGGCTTATCTCAAATCCTTCTAGGTGTTATAACCATCCGCACGAAGTTAATACATTTTGTATCACAAGTAGCGTAGGGTGTGATAGCGAAAATGTAAACATAAACTTTTGGCGCTTTGATAGTTTTAAGCGGAGAGACGAACCCATCTTCGAACATTCATATCAAAAAAGGCAATGCATATAAGTCCGTAGCGAAAATTGACAAAATATTTAGCAAAGTTCTCTAAATGCATTGCAACTCTTAAATGCTTAATTTTAAGATTGTCTACTACGATATCCGTAGTCCAGATTACACCCCTGATTTATCCTACATCTGTATTGAATGACTGACATAAGCGAGAAATATCTCAAGAGTTAAGACGTCTGCAAATGAAATAACATGAACCATTTTTGATTATGGCATTGTATCAAAAGACACGTCATTTTACTATACCACTAATGCACGTATATGTCATGAATCTAATACAGTGTATAAAATGTGCTTTCATTTCATTACGTTCATTAGCAAATGATATTTTTTTAATGCCATGAACATAAACAATTGAACTGAGCAATTAATTTTTAAAAAAAAAAAGTAAGAAAAATTGACTAAAGTCTTGTCCTGAAAACATCAATTGTACGACATAGTATTTAATTATGACAATGTAAAATATTAGTTACATACTGACTGATTGAATTGTGACTAAAAATGTGCATAATACGAAGCGTTGTAGGTGAGATGTTAATAGTCCTAACCACTTGTGAATTGAAAAGTGATACAAATTTATTAAATGATTTTTGGTTTTTGTGAGGTTTTGTAAGTGTTTAGGTCTTGTCGCCGCATTAGTTATCTGTCGACAGTATAAATATGTTTATAGTGTGGTAATTAAGACCTGTTAAGTAACTTTTAAATCGGTTTATGAAAATTGTTTACTCAACGAATACATATATGACCATGATTCATTTAATGTGATACGACCTTGAATAAATCTAAAGATGGAAAATTTTTGAAATAATTCGTTTAAGACATGATTGTGTTATACTTTGAACATAATGCAACATAGTAAATTTTTCATTTATCTATCCTTTTTTTAGATAAGCAATAACTTTAAAAAACCTTTAATTTATATATAAATAAAAACTTTTACTCAATTGCTTTATGCTACTACTGAGAGTAATGAATTTTATCGGGGCTAATCTCTTGGTTTATGTAATAAAATCGTAGACGCGGAAAATTGTCATTTTTTATTTGACAAAAACTTTTACTTTGTTTTTTTACTTGGCCTTACGCAATGTTTATGCAAGATTTACATCCAGTACTTCTTATAGATTGCAACTAATCGCAATTTTCGATTAATTGTAAATTGGTTCCATCAATTTTTTCTTGAAATTTTATAAGGTTCTAGTAAGTCTTTGTACGAGTCTCCTTGAAGAGTAATACGAAATCGCTCGAACGCTTTATGAAGGTCGTCAATATACACGCTAGCTTCCATAATGAATCCATCATTTGATCGACAACTTTTTCCCTAACGCATGCTTTTAAGATTTACAAAGGGGGAATTGACGCTGTAGATAAGATCTGGAAAGTACGGCCGATATAGCAGCAATCCGAACCTCAGTTCATGAAATTTTGTCAATGTAGCCGTCGACATGTAAAGCGATGCATTTGTCGCAAGATAAATAAACGCGACACACATATGGAAAATGGGGTATTTACACCTAAATTTTCATGCAAAATAGAGGATGCATTGTCTTTTGACATCGTTAGGATGTCAGTTAACTCTTACAGCAAAATTTTTCGCAGTTTTTTAATATTTTGTGTTGGGTATCCATCGCTTTCAGCAGCATCTGTGTCCATACGATCTCATTTGACGACAGAAAATCATTGAAAAATATTAAATTTAACGGAAAAGAGTTGCCATAAAGCTGCTCAAGCCACTGCTGACTTTGAAATATAATCTTCTTCTAAAAACCATATCTAAATAAAGCGAACTATGGAAATATGGTTTTAATTTGCAAAATTACTTATCGACTGCTGTCAAATCGAATTAAAATCTGATGATCTGATATATACGATACGATAAAGAATCAATGGATATATTGCACGAGTCTTCATTCTCATGTTGCACTCAAATAGGGGGAGTGTGATAGTCTCCAGCATTAAAAGAATCGCTCAAAACCAAATGTAAATTCTCTTGTCCTTTCTTGCTTTAATGACCTTGAAGAGTCAGGAAAGTTGATCGTTTTTGCAATTAAAAGAGAAAAAATTTTAGACAATTTCGACAAACTTAATTAGGCCGAGATCTAAAAAATTGCGACTTCTATAAACTGATGGGAATGTGAAAATCGAACAAAATGAATAATGAAAAAAACCGAACGATATTGTGATTTGCAATTTTTAGTTTTGTATAATTCTGTTTATCTATTTATTTATTTATTTATTTATTTATTATTATTTTTTGTTTTTTTTTTTCCCCTAACGTTTCATGCGTGCACGTATGCAAACATGAAAACATCAACATCAAAACTTGTTATAATTTATGTGAGTTTTAAACTAAATATTACATCACACACATGTATATCTATTTGTAGAAACGTATGCACAAAGTGTTGCAAAGTTTTAAATGGCAATGTTTTATAAATTTCAAGCGTTTTTTCAACTGCAAGCGCTTTTAATTAATATTGTAAATAAATTCATCCGCTACGTATGAGTACGTATTTATGTTTATGAAAGAAGTAAGTATACATAAGTAAGTAAGTAAGTATATATATATATATATATATATATATGTATGTATATAATAATATTTATGCAATTTATATGTGCATATATATCTAGATATATATATGTAAACATGTATAATGGGGTCATCAATTGATGATGAATGAGACATTGCACTATCTTTCCAGTTCGGTAGATAGAGCATGTCTTTTAATTGAAACTATAGATAACTTTAAGCAGTTATACAAAACTGTGAATAGCAAGAAGGTCTCTCTATTATTTATAGTTTGCATTAATTGCAAAAAATTATGTGGAAATTTTCAAGGAAGTGTGAGAATAAAATTGAGCTCCCATATGCGCATACGTTACATATTGAAATCAGTAACTTGTTGTTGAACAAAGCCGACCATAAGCCACCCTAAACCTAAATAATACACCGAGGCATAGTTTTTATGAAAGGATGTTCAAACGTGTACTGGCATGATGAGTGTTTATATCAAATAATTATTGTGAACTAATTGTTATCATGAAATAATGAAAGTTACACCTTGTTTCAGTATTCGTATAGACGTTTGTATGGTGGAAGGCTCTAAAAATTCCCCGAACCGATCCACCTTTTCCACGTACACTAAGCATGCTGAAGTGCTATTATTTTTGTCACGAAATCTCGAAAAATGAATTTTTTTTTTTTTTATATAAAAAATTTGAAAAAAACAAGAAGACGTTATATGGTAATCACACGAAGTAAATAGAAAAAAAATTTTCTTCTTTGGGCGAAAACACGTCGGTGTACCAAACTTCATCAAAATATCGCATAACTTATGACTTTTAGTTTGAATACGAAAACACATGGGCTAATAGCAGACGGGCAGACGGGCAGACAAGCTTAGATCGATTAAGAACATGATTTTGATATAATAAAAGGTGGATTGATTCTCAGATAGTAATCTTACGGATAGGCAGAAGTTCGAAAATGGCGTCGGACGACAAAAAATATAAAAGATGGGCGGAAAGATTGGAGCACGAATATATAAAAGAACTGGATCAGTTATATAGACACGCGGAAGAATAGCTAAATTAGGAATGAATGGATAGGAAGAAAGAGACGTAGGGTGGCAACTGGTAAAAGCATTAGAAGAATGAATCGATTCATCATTCATCGTTTTACATATATAAATATCCGTGACAGAATCTGCGAAGCGTATTTCTGATACTTATAAGCAATACGTTGATAATTTCTACAATGATTAAATTTACCATTTCAGCTAAAAAATTTTCAAAACTATTTTGAGTTGATGGCATAGTTTATGTGGTCGGAACACGTTGTGGGTAGAGATAAAGCAAAACGAAATAAGACCAACAGGCGACTGTTTAGACAGGGGAACGCTGACTCCATTCAATTTTTCACAATCAAGAACATGTTAACACACATATGTAGGGTATTTAATCATTTAATTTCATTTCTTATTGTTACAAACAAACACAGCACATTATTACGATTTGTTTAGTGTAAATAAAAATAAAGTATTTCTGTTTTTCTTCACTTTATTTTTATGTTGATTTAGTTGATTTTTTATTTAACTTTTAACTCTACACTTACAAGTTTTTTTTTTATTTTTTATTTTTTATTTTTTTTTGTGAATAATGCTATTATGACGCAAATGTGTGCTTTTGCGTAACGTACATATGCTTTGGAGAGATCTTGTGTTGTCATCAAGATTATGATTTTCACAATCGTAAATGTATTTACGTGTATGTATTTATAAATAAATAAATGTTGTGTAAAATTTTTTATTTATTTCAATGATATATTTCTAATGTTATGTCTTTTTTCTGTTCATGCCGAGTGATATATACGAAGAAATGATGATGAGAATATTCGCAGCTCGTCTTTATCTTTTTTTTTTTTTTTTTTTTTTTTTTTTTGCACATCTTACATATTAAGTTTCATGTTTTGTATTTATTTCCAGTTGCTTTGGTTGATTTCAAGCACATTGTTGCAGTTCAACGAATTTGGGCGAAATACAATTTTTAGATTTATTGAGACTTTTGAAATTATAAATTATAAAACAAAAATTTCAAAGAACTCATAATTTTCATAATTTTTTTTTTTTCTTATGAACGAGAGTTGAAATCTTAGTTTATTATATCGTTAAGTGGAACATGGGATATCTTTCATGTTAAGTTCAACACAATTTTAGTTGATTTTGCTTATTGTATTTATTGTTTATATCTCATATTCAATAACTGTATAAAAAAATGACGAATGAGCAGCATATGGATGGTAAAAATATTGTTGGTTGTATGGTTTCTTTATAACATGTCATCGATCATGTGCGCATGACATGAATCGATAAGGAATAATATTTTTTACAAATGTAGTTTTTGCTGTAGGTTTTTGGGTATAAAAATTAAATTTTGGTAATTAAATTTGTTACCCATTACCGAGCAAAAAATTAAAGATTTTCGCATCATTTTTACAGACATTGTATAATGCACGAATAAAGCGTCGTTTCTCACCTCGCTTTCACCACATGTAGTTTTAGTGTCAAACGTTAAAACCAGTTTAGGATCTAGGACTAAGCCGAATGGCTCAGAGGAATGAGTTTGCAAAAGATTTCAGAGAATCACCCAAAAATGAATTTTCGTTTAAGAATAAAAACTTAGTAGTGATTGTAATTAAGTTTCAAAACTAAGAGCTTTAGTTTCTACTTTTCTATATCAGCATAAAAGAGCATACACGTATAGGAATTTTAAGTTAATATTTGCGAAATGACTTTCTTTCCAGATTTTAGTCCAGTATACGCCTTGAGTAGGCGTTGTGAAAAAGTGAAATGCAAATTTGTTTATACTCCTTCACAAGATGTCCAATTTTAGATCTCTTTCTTATAATGTGCATTCACGAAAACTGATTACAATGATTTCCCCAAATCATTTCATTTGAAATGACTACCATTTATATTGAATTCACTATCCTTACGTGATCGATGTCGATTTATAGAAACATTTTTGTTTTCTTTAGATCAAATAATATGAAAAATAATTAACAATAAAGAAAAACAACTACGAAAATTGTCGTCGGACAAGGCGGACCATTAGATATCCTACCTACCATTTCGCCTAATACGTCACCCGTTTTGGCAATAACACACCAAAAGTTACTCATTATTCTCATGCAAAAGCATACCTTTCATGAAAGCTCGCATTTTGGCGGATGCCCAAAACATGACATGGCGTAGTCGAAATTTAGCAAACTTAAGTCACTTCACAAAATTTTATATCAACTTTCTTCTCATATAAAGGCTATAAGATAGCCCCCATGTATACTAAAGTCTAAAAAATCGACCCATGTGATCCAAATTCTCGACTGTTAATTTTTCTGCTAAATTCGTAGTAAGGACTGCTTTTCAGCACAAAATATTAAAAACTACATCTTTTTCTGAAGGGCTTGCTATTCATGACCACGTCTTATATGAAGTGGGGTCCAAGAAATATGTCCATCTGGTTCGAATTTCGTTCACTTAATGCTTATATCAAATTACTATCGTGAAAAATTTTTTAAGGTTTTACATTCCCTGGGAATCCTCATATGCGCAGCCACCCAAAAAGTATACCTACGTTGTCCAAATTCGGTAAGTTTGATTACTTTTGAACCAACTTTCTCAATGAAATATTGAGAACAATACCGTCTTACCATGTAAAGATTCAGTTTTCGTTGAAGTGCTTATACGACAGGGGGTTCGAGAAATGACTCCAAGCGACCCAAAGTTTCCATACCAATGTAGAATGTTGAAATACTATCATACATAACGACTTTTGAAAATATGGGGAGTAGTCGAAAGTATAATGTCAATAAAGGGAAGACGCGGAAGGTAAGCCAACTTTAACGTGATCCGCGATATAAACTCAGCGAGTGTAATAAACAAACCAATAGCTTGTGATTTGTTGCATCAAAATAAATTACCTACAGCATGAGATGGGTGCGCATTACCTACAAAAGCTTCAGTGGAAGAAGCTCGAGGATATTTATTCTTCAGACTATCTCGGAAAAGTGTCATACTTTACAAATTGGGTGATTAACAAGGAATTATCTTTTATGATTTGCTGTTATTCGGCAAAATGATTGAACGGTCGACCAACTATTACTAAATATTGGCTAAGACGAAGTGGCTTTGCGTTCCATCGGATACAGGTTTTTTTTTTCTTTTTTTGACAACCCGGCAGAGGTTGTTGCAGACATTCTAACTAAACATTGTAGTTTTAAACTCTCACTTTTATAAGAAAGCTTTGAAAACTTGAATAAAAAAAAGTCTTGGCCCACAGATCTCACGACTTTCGTGGACGAGCAACAACAAAGTTAATGTGCACAAATAAAAAAGAAAGGAAGTTTAACTAAAAAGGAATATAATTCGTCGATTAGTATTAAGATCGCTTGGCTTTTTAAATGGCTTTTGGGGGAGGGGGAGATTTGCTTCATTTTCCCTATGGATTTTTTTTTTTTTTTTTGGCTACGTACACATATTACACAAATCCAAGGCTTATCTAACGATGATTTGGTTAATTTTCATTATGAATTTTGAAAATATAGTTATATATGTTTACGATCGTTGAATAGTATTTCTTTTAATAAAGTAATTCATGAACATAGTATTGAATAGTTGAATTGTATTTCTTTTAATAAAGTAATTCATAAACATAATACGGTTTGCAAAAGTTGAATTTCGTCGCTTAAGTTCCATCTTTTTTTTAAGTTTTGAAAATCAGACGAAACTCATCATGACATTTTCACAAAACTTGAAATCTTTCACGATAGCACTTATTCTCTCCCCATTTTAAATCGTAAATCAATCATGTATTATTTTTGCTGCATGAGAGAAACCATTATGAAAATACAGAGAAAAGAAGAAAATTGTTTTTTTTATTTCTTTTAATGAATTTATCAACAAATATGAAATCATCTTACGTTTATGAAAACCAGCAAGTAAACCACAACGTAACATAACAATATTTGAATTAATATATACATGTAGGTAAATAGATGTATACATATAAAGATGGATACATAACTAACTAAGCAAAGATTGTCATATGTTCAGTCGCCATCATAGAAAAATGTTTCAATTTTTCTATATTGTATAAATATATATATACATATATATATATTTATATATTTATATATATGCATTATCCTATGTAACTAGATGGAAAAGTAAAATTTATATAGGGTTCAAGAAATTTCCTACATGTTTATGCTTGAAGGGAGAATTTCGTCATGAAAATTGATTGTTATTTTTAGATCTCTCATGGGGGAATTGTTAACTTTTTCGTAAAGTTTATATTTCGTAAGGAATTCAGATCCGATGTATCGATAAAATTACACGCATGAAATACTCGTAGATTAATCAAATTAAGACATTCCCTCTTCCATCTCAGTCTAGTTCATGGTAGTTAGTCGATCATTTATATTTTTGATTGCGTTTAGTTTTTAATAACAACTATGTTATAATATTACATTAAAATATTACATTTTTAAGTCCTCATTAGTTATTCTCTTAACTTAATTCATGAGATTGCTTTTTATCCCAAAGTTTATTTAATAATATAATGCAAGATTTTTGAAACTCAGAGATCAATTACAAAATGTCTCTGCTTAAGGGCAGTTATGTTAATGAAAAAAATATACATACATATCTTTTCATTCATCGCATTTACAATTCGCTAAACTATTTTCAAGAAAACTACCTAAAAAAGCGGACTTCAATTGAAAACCTGATAAAGTAAATAAACATTTTTTTCTTTTTAGAACATTTTTTTTTTTTTTTTTCTATATATATTAATTTTTCTAATAGTAAACAGATTGTAAATCATTTCTTGCTTTTCGCTTACTTAAAGTTTGTAGGTATAAGTAATAGTGTGTCTGCCCGAACCTTTTCAAGGCTAATGTCTTATTATCTTTTGCTAAATATTTTTTTATAAATTTCTTTGCTCTTTCATGTAGAAATAATCAAAAACCATTGCTTATCATCTACGGGAAACTCTAAAAGTAATTTCATTGGTTGGAAAATAAGAAGAAAGAAAATTTTCTATTTATAAAGAAAATGAGAAAAATGAAAAAAAATTGAAATACAAACCGCAAAGAAAATACATGGCTTTCACTCTTGATTTATATGCACTTACATACGAGGTGTGTTTAAAACAAAATAGTGACTATTTGTTTTTCGCGAAAAATATTTATTTAATCATCAAATTGGTCCTCTTTAGATGCCCAGCATGCATGTGTCAGCGTTTTTCCCCATCCTCGAACCACTTCTGATATGCGCTTTATGGTATGGCCCTAAGCTCTTCCAGCGCTGCGGTCTTCATCGCCTTAATCGTGGCAAAATGTCATCACTTTGCTGACGTGCTGTGGCGTTCATGGCGGGCATCGTCTTGATCTTTTGTGAAGAGCTTGCACCATATAAAAACATTTATTTTTGCTCAAAGCAGCCTCGCCGAATGCCGAGCACTCAATATTAACATTTTAGGTGAGCTTTTCACACAAACTTTATTACAGATTTATCAATTTTGACCAATTTTTTGCGACAGCAAAAAATCGACAAGCACCTCCAAACACTTCTGACCTTTATATCAGTCAAGAACAAGGTAAAAATGCAAAATGGCCGATGAGGTTAACGTACGTTGGCAACATATGTTGGCAACAATCGAAAAACGAATGTACATACGCTTCGAAATTTGAAAGATCATGTTTCTTGGAATCCACCTCGTATATATAACATTTTTACATTTATACATATAAATATTTATATATATATATATATATATATATAAATATTTTATTCGCATACGTGGTTGCGTATACTTGGATGCTGTACGTATGTAAATTGTTATTGCCAGTAGATAGATGCATATTTGATTTGATATGTTAAAATTAATTTTTTACTTATAAAATGTAAATCTTTGTATATATATATATATATCTTTGCATATATAGAAGAAAATATGAAAAGTTGCTTATTTTTGATACAATTTATTTATTTCATCTATTGTCGAAAAGGATGTAAACTTCTACTAGTTTTGTCGTCAATTTTGTGACCGACATCGAAATATGCCCTCATTTTGATGATCAATTATATATATTCTTTGTCTAGTATTGTAAGTGTAAGTGTTCCAGTAAAGTTATACGTTTGGATTAAAATAAAAAAAAAAAAAAGATGTAACCATAGACATTGCTCCAAACAGGCATCACCTACACTATTTCAAAATTATATCATTTTTTCAAAGCTACTCAAGTAGGAGAGAAGGCTCATCCTTAATTCCAAACAATCCTCGTTTATTGAAAGCTATCACTGACTGCCCAGTGTTGAATTTTAAAGCATATATACAGACGTCCTTCGTACATAACATGACACGTTACAAAATTTCTGAATACTATAACATGATTCTAATATAGAACGATTTCAAAAAATCGAATATGTATTTCATGGTATTTTTTTCATATATTTTCTGTTCTGAGTATTAGCCAACTTTTGAGAAGAAAGAATGAATAAATTACTTTTGCGATTGTGCTCATTATTTTTGGAAATAGTTTTAATTTTTTGCATTTCATCATAATATTGAATTTTCTTTATAATTTATTTTTCCATTTATATGTACGTTTGGAACGAAATTTAAGTTATTATAAAATTTAACTCCATAAGATTTGGTTTTGAATTTACACGGCACATATCGCCTTGTTGTCTATTATCACAGAGGATTGCATAACACGGTTGCAATGTAATACAAAACGGGGTTCCAATACAAGGCGATACGCATTGCTTCGATTTGCGCTATATCTTAGTTTAAATAAGGGGTAAGCAGTAAAGCTTGCTACTGTTGCTTTTCTTAAATTTTTTTTTATTTTTATTATTATGGAACAATCACACAGAGGATGTCCCCTATTATTGTAATACGGTGACGGTCGGAAAGAAGTGAAGAAAGACAAGGAGAGAGAGAGGAGCGGCCGTAGCCTAATGAGCGTGTGTGCGATCGGTAAGTGTTATGCCTTTACCGACTGAGTATGTATTCTAGCTACGAGCAAAGTAAACTCTACTACTTGGAGATTTAAACTGGCGAACACAGACTTGGTAGTCACGATTCTTACCTACTCGGCTACTTATGCAGACTTAATCATGTTATATAACCGTGAGCAACATTTTAAAGATGAGAATTTTCTTAGCGAAATAACGAAAATGATTTGCGATAAATATTTTCACTTTTGACGCTCTCTTACAACCCGACGTATCTCTTTTATATATATATATATTTTGTATATATATATTTATTTATTTGTATAGCTATAGTATCTTTCACATATCACAGATTTACTTGAACGTATGGAAGGTGTTTTTCATTTCCAAACGAGGACTTATGATTTACGATATAAGAAATTTGACTTAAGCAGAATGCGAGTCTTTTTCTGTTTTCGTTTGTCTTGAAAGGAAAAAATAATCATTTATTTGCGTATTACACACACAACAAAAACAATTATTTTTCAAGCACATGCATCTACATTTATATTATATTGATAATCTTGTTTTGTTTTGCTGTTTTTTTTTTATATATATAATTGTTTTTTATTTTTTAGTTTAGGTTTTTGTGATAAACTTATTAAAAATTTATTTCAAATATAATTGATTTTATTTATTCTTTCATTTTTTATTTTTTATGACGATTTTTTTTAATTATAGTAAGTGTTTTATGTTTTGAGATTTTAATGAATTTAAAAAAGTTTTTAGTTTTACATATGGTCTGTAGGGTAAGGGAGAAATAATCATATTGATTATGAAAGATTAGTCATCAGTCAATCTACGCAAAAAACCTTAACATATTATAGTAATTACTTAAACAATTTTTATATTCTTTTTTCATTTTTTTTTTTTTTTTTTTTTTTTTTTCATAAGTTACGTCTATATTTAATTGCATCAGAAAAATTGGCTAAATTAGAATTGGAAAGTTTTTCACAAAAGTTGTAAATACCTCGGGAAAGTTAGTTAACCAAATATGAGGTAATTTACGATTGCTGTAGTTTTTCGTAAAACGTGGCATGTGGAAGTGAAAAAGTTAAAATCTGTTGAGCAGAAATATAAAAGAAAGTGTAATAAATCGAAGCAAATGAATTGTTGTTGATGTGAATCGATTTACATTTTTTGTGGCAGCAACAGGTAAAAGCCTTAAAAATGATATTTTGATTTTATCATTTTCGCCAACATTTTGAAGTTTCAGAGGTTGAGTAATGTTTCTGTCCATTAATTTTATCAAATTTCTGTTTTTTCCTGCCTTTGGACATCAGTTCCGATAAACGCTTTCGCTTAGACATTCTCTTTGTATTTGGCGCGTGATCCTAAAGACAAAAATAGATTGTATTGTGTTTGCATTAAATCTTTCCGTGTCCCCATCGTTGTTGTTCGTGTACGATATTTAGTTGCAAGAATCCATTTTGCTGTTAACGCTAGTCGTATATCGAATTTAAATTCTTAACAATTTTAGATTACAATTTCGGGCAAAGTTCGACCTTCCAGATGAAACTTTCAATTGTAGCAGAGACGAAAGTATTCACGGTCCTTACGAACATATATCGGTTTTGATGCGTACATCTGCATTAGATAAAAAAAGAAAATGGTCTGAAAGCACGCAGTTCTATGTATCACTTATGGGAAAGTTGCGTTAATTTCCTCTGGATGTGTGCAACGTCCAGAGATACTAGACATAACAATTATTACGCCAACAGGTTTAAGATCATTTTGTGATTTCCGATCTCAGTCTGTCATTCTAACATTGATTCGTCTATTTTCTTGAGAAAATGTATCTGTGACTGCAAATTTTGCAACATTTTGATAACATTTTTTACGCTAACACGTTTTGGCTCAAAGACGAACGCTACACATATCAAGTCATATTTTGAAAAAGTTGTTATATGAACTACACCACTTTTGGTACAGAGTATATTAAGTTTGTTGGGGTGTATGCAACACTCGGAAATACTTGAGGTTGGTCCACCTGGCATTGTGCCGATGAACCTTTCCATGTATTTTTGGTTTTCAATCATACTTTTTGAGATATTGTGTTGAGATTTCTTACATCGATATCTTTTGGTCAATAAAATAATTCCAATCGGACCACATTTTCGATCACTTCTCATAACACACCTTATTTTGAAAAGTCGTTGCATAAAAAAATATCAAGCGTTATGAATAACTGTATTGAGCGCAATTGTATAATGTTTTCATTTGTTACATATATATCTCGGCAAAAATCGGCGAAAAATAGTATTTTTGTCATGTTAAGATTTTTACCAGAGATCAGGTTTTATATGGCAACAAGCGGTAAAATTTTTCCTATTTTATAACATAGATATGTAAATTATTTACTTAGAGGAAGTGGCGACTATAACTTGTATGTAACTTCTTCTGCTTCTTTCATATTCGAAATTTATAACTAATTCCACTAACATCGGAGTGCAATATAGCCTTCACTCAATTTACAAAAAAAAAAAACTTCCCATATGCTTAATACATAAATAAGCAGCATTCTGAACAACTTTTGATGTGTATTTGTATGCTTGGATATGAGATTCCGAGACTGATTCATTATTTTACATCATGTTTACCAATTAGTACATAAGGTGGTCTGCTTTTGGCAACCCTACCTCAGAAATTTATGTAAAACTGAACTGTCATCCAAGGTATTATATGTTTAATTAAATATTTACTATTTTATACTCTGGACCATTTAACAATGCTGAACGTGCTAAAATGCTGATTCCGTAATCGGTAGATCTCGTTCATTACGAGTAGATTATAATTGACATAATCGCCCATTTGAGCGCCACATAGACAAAATTGTGAAAAATTTGAAGGAACTGGATCTGTAGCAGATTTGCTAAGACCCATACATCATCCCACTGCATGCTTGGCAGAAAATATTGTTGCTGTTAGTGGAATTGTTGCAAACAAAATTTAAATTTATCCCTTACATAGCGCGCACAGAGTTTGGGCCTGTCTTGCGGCACATTATGGTGTACTTGGCATTCGCTTCGCCTCTTCATTCTTACCCAATGTCAATCAGAAGTGTGTTTCATTTAATCTTACTTTCGCAACCACAAAATGGATAAATATATATGCACTTTAGTATATACGAATGAGATTGAAATATTGAATAGTTGCAAGACTGCCTAGACTTGGGTTATTTATTAATCACTTGCATGTATTTTGTGGAAATTAGAGCAATTCCCTTTACTATTTTGACAACTAATGTTGGAATAAGAAGTTTCTGATAATGTATCATAGCATCATGTTCAAGCGTCGTACATAAACTGGGGAAAAAAATCCCCTGTTTTATTAAAAATGTTACGATCAATCTTTGCTGTCATTCTCAGCTCGAAAAAATAAAAAAAAAAAAATGCTTACGTATATCATTAATAAACACATAATAAATCAATTTATTTTTGGTGCTCTTGTAACTGTAAAATTTTGCAGTCATTCGTTGTGAGTCGAGTCGGTTACTGAAGTTAAGCTTAAATTACATGAATAGCATCAAGAATTATTATTATTATTATTATTTTATATGAAGAGAGAAAAAAATTAAAATTTCTTCAACATTTACCAGTCTGTCATTAACGAACAAACAACGACTGTCACCATCACCAGTATCGCATCATTAACATTATTATTATCATTAATGAAATAAAATAAATACGATTTTGAGACAGAAACGTTATACAACGCATATGTATATACATACGTACATAGATATGTATGAATGCAGACGCATTCATTCGTATATCAGCATCGCAATAATAATGTTAATGACGCTGCGGAAATTATCAGTTGCTTTCTTGCTGATACCGATGATGTCGATGATTGTGATGATGCTTTTATTTAACTTAATGATTAAATGCGATGTGATGTCATAATGTCTTTATTTTAATATTTTCTTCTTGTTATTGTTAATTTTTAATAAGCCAATAGTTCTACTACTACTACTATCCGCATAAAAACAAGAGTTAAAAATAGTCGATGAAAATATTATCTCCTTAGTAAGTAAGAGTGAGCACAAAATCCTAAGCTTAGGATGGAAATTTCTCAAGAAATACGCTCCTTGTTATTAATATAAACCAAAAAGAAAATTATAATCGTATCGTCGCGAATTTTCGATAATTTATTTTCAAATATCGCAAATAAAACAAAAAATCGAATTTCAATAGAATGGTAAAAGATATGTCATCGATTAGAATGGAAAACTTACTCGAATTTTTTTCTTTTTAAGGCTATCCGCAATAGTGTTCGTTTTCTTAGTAGCGGCATTAAAATGGAAGTCTTGATCGAACAAACAATGAGTCATCGATGGACATCAGTATTCATGAGAAGAAGTAATGTCTGTTGACAGAAGCGGATGGAGAGGATATGACTTGTTTTATTTTAGTGCCGAATAATTAGCCGAAGTTATTATATTCATTATGCTTGCAAATGATGATATCTTCAGTTTTAGCATACTTCGTCAATTTTCTGCTGTAGTTGCGTCAGCTATTGCTGTCAGCGTTCCCTATTAATGGGTTTCTTTAGCGGGAGCAATACATTGCAATCTATATCTATCAGATATCCCTGCAATTGGAAGCACTATGGAAATTTCTCTCTTCCTCCTCTCCCTATCATCCTTGCCGACTACCATTACCGCTACACGTATAGGACATATCCTCGGATGGGCTATAAAAAAAAATTCGCTTTATGATTGAATTAACATATTGTTAATCATCCATTGCACATTGTGTGTAACTGTTCGCCGGAGTGCTGCTGGATCTAGTAATCCTTGCCGTGTTTGGTTTTTCTTTTGCCGCAGAATTTGGTTTATTCGAAATTGCGACCACACTAACCTGTCTACACTACTGTTAAATAGCATGTGTTGCTGCGTGAAACTTAAAGACAGAGCATTCGTATTGAAAAGTGACCGTTTGACAGCTACTTACAGGCAAATTAACGTGCCTTACAAGAATTTAAATAATCTTCTGTGGCATACCAAGGTGCCAGATCAACAAGACTTTAATCACAATGGAAACGGAAACAAATAAATTAGCAATTGCAAGCGTAGTGGTGGCCAATGGAAAGCAAAAGTTTTATGCGATCTCCCAGTAAAGACTATGCTGGACCGCTGGAATTACGTAGGAACGACTTACGCTTGGTTCACAACTCCCTCAGTTATTGCCTCAAAAATATCTCAAAGAGTGATTCGTGCAAATTCTGCGTGTTCGCGGCTGAAACGTTGTATCACAGTACGTATTAATGCACGGCTATCCGCTGCATCAGATATCAGATGTTTGGCGAACAATTTGCAATGCCAGCCACCAGCCTCTGAGCCGAAAAATTCGATGGGATTGGCAAAAATATTTCAAATGGAGGGCTAAAAGATCGAGGGAGAAAAACAAATCTTTTAGATGCGGTACGGGTTGTCAACGAAATAGCAATAAAAATGGACTAATAGCAAGAATAGTTATAATAAAAGTATTTAACTAGCATTTAATTGACTAAAAGACTATAAGGTAACGTCATAGAGAAGACTTAAAGATAATATCGGAAATAGCTTACGAAAAATATGCGTGTAATTTGATGGTGGAATTCTTTCGGAATCGCATTGGAAAGAATAAGTCCTTTCTAAAAATGTCGTTTAATGAATATATTATTAAAATTTTTTATATACCGAGTCTCCATAAGTGTGCATAAATTGCTTTTCTTCAAGATCTTCGCATTGCAAATAATCCAAAGTTGTCTCATAAGTGAATCGATAAAAAATTTGATTCATTCTGTTTTCGTTTTCTCTTGTCTCTTTTCTCGTTTCCATTTACTAACTTTGTGTAAACCTTCCTATCTACAATGTCTAAATATATAACGGAATCTTGAATGGCGAATATTTTTGTGTTATTACGTTTCAGGCTTATGATAATCGTAATGTGATGTCAACAACAGAAAAAAGACAATCAGACATCCGCAGTTACCATAAATATACATAGAACGCTTTTAGCAATTATGGACTGTCTTTACACCCGAATTTGTTTATCGTCTAGAAGTTTAGCGCCTGAAGGTTATGTTATAAGAAAAAGGATATGAAATACCATTTCTGTGCTACTTGAGAGGGGTCGATAAAGCGATTTTGGCTGGTTTTCGAACGCAACCAGGTTGGAATAAAAAGGAAGATGTTGGACATTTCTATCCTTCTAAAGAAGATCAGAGATTTTAATTGTCATATCAAGAAATGACTAGAAACCGCTTTTTTCAGGCATGCAGACACTCAAACGGACGCAGCCATTGGCATATAGCGTATAGCGTAAAGAATCGTCTGCTTGATGCTTGGTTTTGCTTTCTAATTACATTTTAATAGAAAAAAAAAAATTTATGCCATCAAAAATGTAATACCAGTGTAGTATAGCATACTATGCACTGTCATTTTAATGCGTTATTCAAAATGAAAGCGCACTATATTGAATTACTGTAACACAATACGTAAAATAGCTTTGGTCGCAAATATGATTCCGCAAATGATGATTATAACATACATAGAACATAAGATATTGAAAACGTAATATGCATACAAACACCAAATAATAATCCCTACAAGACTATATATAGTAATATAATGAAGCACAAAGGGTTATTTATGCCTTTAATGTTCCATGTGAAAGAATTTATGTATCGTTTTGATTGATTTGTATATTTAAAGCTGATCGAGAACAAAAAATTAACCTTTGAGATTAAGTATATTTACTCAACTTACAGTTTTGAGCTAACATAGATTTATTCCGCTTTTTACGGCAATGAAAAATGTAAAAGGGTCTGCGATTCATTCTTTATTGCGTTGCACGTAAACGAACATTTTCGCAAACCCCCTTTGATGGGTATGAAAAACACTTGAGGCTACTCAACAAAAAAATCAAATTATTTATGAACACATCCAGTTAAAAAGAAAAAGAAGAAGAAGGTAAATAAAAAAAAACCCTTTGGTTTATTACAAATCATTTTGACCGACCATATTAGTTGATCCCTTTGCGCTACGCACCTTTGCACTAAGCTGTTGAGTTTGCACAATGAATTTTAGATCAGCACATGTCTCTTACATATTCTAAACTATTCTCAGTTTATATTTTTATACTCACTACTATAATGTAATACATTTCTATATCCGATATCGGAGATATCGCCCATCCATTCATCCACTGATATTATATCTCTTTGTTATATATCTTTAAAGATGATACTGACAAATGTGCGTCTAGCTGATAGTCACAGATCAAGCTGGAAAATAGACGCTATGTGTTTTCAACTACGTCCACAATCGGTAAAAAATTATAACTTCGAATTTATATCGGAACAGTGATCTGAAGCTAAGTACAAGCTGAACAGGGATGGACATGAGCGCGTAAAAATTTTTATTTTCATATTTCAATACCGAGTATTTCATTGATTCACACAAATTGGAAAACGTAGATTCGCTTACCGACTCAGTGGTCGTATTCGACCAAAGAATACGTTTTAATTTGCACATTAAGCTCTCTTTAAGTAAAGAGAGATCCGCGCTGGGATTCATGGAGAGGTGGTCGAAGGAGCTTAAGGATCCTTCCATTACAAAAAGGCTATAAGTGCGCCAAGTTAGTTAGACCAATACTTGATTATGCCTTTGTTGTGTGATTTCCTTCCTATGGGTGTTATGTAGATTCAATTGAATCCCTTCCAAAGTAGTTCTTGCCGTTTGTCCTTGAAAATTTAGATTGGGACACGCTTGTCTCTCTGCCACGTTATGAAAATAGGGCACTTCTGTTATCCTTACTGCCATTTGAGGAACGTAAATCCATTCTTGGTGCTTCGTTCCTAATTAAGTTAATTAATGGCACTATCGATTCGCCCACATTACTTGGTGGCACTCTACGCATTTTATTTTCATTAAGCTTAGTCAATGTAAACAAAATGATGAGCTGTTTAATGCGTTCAAAGTTGTTTGCAGAAATCTAAACGATGTCTATCACTTAAGCGCATTATCGGACCCTTTCAAGTCTAGCAAAACAATTATGCGCGATTTTTTGCAATCTTAACATCTTACTATGAGTTGAAAATTAACTTGTGTTGTTTACTGTTATCGGTTGTCAAGCTTTTGCATGTTCACAATAGCTTGGGGATTCATTTGCAAATTGGATCTGTACCGGTTGTGGCTGTGCTTCTGTACTAGCTGTGTACGTGCTTTTTTTCTTTTTGTTTGTTCCTTCTTGTTGATTCATTTAAGCTGAGTTTCATGTGTGTAGTTAAATAAAAATCTCGGCGGGGGCCATAACAAGATCCAGTTATTATGAAAACTGCTGCATAGTGCAGCAATTTCTCTTCTTTTTAAATCGTCCATTTTGTGGATTAATGAACAAAAAGAGAAAACAATTACACACATTTCACATATGATAGCTGCACAGCACGGTCGGACGTGAAGACAGATGCAATCAATTTTCAGTATTTCTATGTGCGAGCAAATTAAATTAGCTAAAATTTTTAACGTAGCGAACCGGACCCGACGTCATCACGTGCCGGCAATCGCACGAACCTGATCTAAATCGTTATGGAGTACAAAGACGTTCATCACAGATAAAGATTTTTCTATTTCAGTCTCTAAGAGATAACATCTTTCTTGAAAACCTGATGGAAACAATTTCTGAGGCCAGCTAAAAGACCAACTTCTTATAAACAACTGACACTCCCATATAAGATAAAAAAAAAAAAATATAAAAATCGCATGCACTGTTGTCAGTTGGGAGACCTAAATAAGATGACTTTTTCCTTTGCTTTCTTCTTTTTTCAACTTTGGTAACAATGGCTAATGGCCGATAAGGTTCCTGTTCAATTTTGAGCTACAGACGTCGACTACGAACGACGAACGACGAACGACGAGTCTATTAAAAATTTTTGTGTATTGATCAGAATCTTTTCAAGATTAGTTTCGCAACTCAATTTTTGCGAATACGAATGTTTTCAAAACAAGTCGCAAACGTAAGTAGAGAGCGATGCGTACGATTAAATCGTTGCAAAATCTTACACTCATCAACTATATACTTGCTTCATGGCACTTCTTATAAATATATGTGAGTGTTATAAACGGAATGGCAAGATTTGTGTATCTGCAACGCACATATACATATTCTGTTTACACGTACAAATATAATTAACGATTTAATGCATTGTTTAAATATATAATAAAATTATATAGATAGATATAAGTCGCTTTTCATTTACCTGTTAAAATGATTTTATTTAAAGTAGATTGTTTTATCCTTCGTCGGAACTTGAATTTTTGTTTTTCTCTTCCCAATTTACATTTATGCAATGCGCATGTACACAACTCGCACGTTTTTTGTTTTCTTTCTTTTCTTTGCTTTCCTTTTCTTTCCTTTTCTTTTTCTTTTTCTTTTTCGTTTTTTTTATTTTTTATTTTTTATAACTTCGGTTCTGTTTTCTGGTACTTAAGTAATAAATTTTTTTTACAACATTTTTTCGACCATTTCTCCAGAGAAATGCACATAAACTCAATTGAACTTCAGCGACGTGGGAGAAAAAATGTAAAAAAATAGATAATAAAACAGACAGAAGAAGGATCCGCTGTTGTTATTTATAAAAACTCAATTTTCACACTAAATGATACGTCTAAGTGGCAAAATATTTTTATTATAAATTTTTCTTTTTTTTTTTTTAAATGTAATAATTTTTTTCCTTATAACGGTTTTCTTGTGTATCTGCTAAAATAAACTGTTGTTATTTAATTTACAAAAAAAAAAAAAAAAAAAAAAGAAAAAACGGAAAAAATTTCTTTTAAATTTAAAGCAAGCTAACAAAGACGAAGAACAGAAAAACACAAGAAATATACAATAGCGATATAAAGAGACGGACGTCTAGCGTGCTGAAGCTAAACTGAATTCATTGTATAGCATTTTGGTTTGTTTGTTATGCTGATATCTGAGCAAAGAAAAATGTAATACACATATATATATACACATAAGCACATACCATACAATCCAACAAACGTACGAATGTACGTTTTGTTTTGATATCATGAGACCGGTATTTTTATACTTATATGGTGGGCAAATTTAGTTACTAACATACGTAGATGCATACAAATGAATCTGTGCTCTATAGGTACATAAATATGTTTATACATATGCAAGGTACTAAATACTTGTGTGTTTTGAATTACATGCAATCGCACAATCTTATAAATTGTTTACAAGTATTCATTTGAGTCGTTTTTTTTTTTTTTTTTTTATGAAGCAATCCACTCAAATTTGAGTCTTTGGTTTAAACAGGTCTCTCTCGGTATTAATCCTTTTTCAGACAGAAATTTGCCTTTTTATTTAAAAAGCTTTTACATTACATTTAATTAAAAAAAATGCGTTCAATAGGTGAAAGAATGTTGGCGGATGACTTTGAACCTCTTTTAAAAGGATCTACAGAGAGAGTTTTCGTACTCATTGGCGAAGTAAAGGTTCATACTATCAGTGGGTATCTACATAATTCGGACAGTTAACGTTGTTTTTTCACTAAAGCATAGTATCGAACGCTGAGTGGTATTCAATTTTAAGAGATAGCTATAATTGGTGTCGACTGTGTGCTGATGATGATGATGATAGAAAGTGTAATTTTGCTTTGAACTTAAAAGGAAACCATGTATAGATGCGTCTCTTTTTACAAATTCACAAAAAGCTATGCATCGTATATGGAGAGCATGCCCTGAGAAAAAGTGTATTTCTGAAGATTTCTATCTTCAGGTAGCTACTGTCTTTGTCAGTTTTAAGTAAACTAAGATCTCAACTGGCTTGGCGATTAGAAGGTGCAGACATGATCTCAATATTGATCAGTAAAATATTTTGAGATTTTTTACAATTAAAATTTACTCGTTTTTTAATAAAAACTTATGCATACGCTTGCTATTAAATTGCAATGCGCAAATTTTGTGAATATATGATTAGGTTATCTTTTGCCAGGTGAGTCCATTCGTATATTAGATAATGTTAGGAATTTTTCCGGATTCGTAATTATTGAGTTTGAAACTGATCACCGCTTGCCATTGTCACTGATCATCTTTAAAAATGAACGACTTACGCTCCGAAAAGCGTTCAGAATAATTCAAAGTTGTAAATAAAGGTAACCCATGCCTTGTAAAATTTACCCAATAAAACCTTTTTTGTCTTCGCGCACAAATGATTCTGATCGGCTTACCAGTTTACCTACCATTAGTAGCATTTAAAAAAAGAAAATAATTTCTTTGGTTGATTTTTGGTTATGGTATGGATTCTTCACGATCTGCTTTAAAGGTGAATACAAACTTAGTTACTTTTTCTGTAAGAGAAGAGATTTATATAAACGCTCTTTAAAGGCAGCCCCATATAAATAACTGCTGCTCTTAATAATACATTTAGAGTATTGTTGGTAAAGAATTTTCTCAAGCAAAAGTTCCAATGTAATTTATTTATTATACGGTCGTTGGTATAATATAATTAAGAATAACGCGAATGATGCCAACGCAGACAAGAGAGAGCCCTTTCAATTGCTGAGTGTCTGTCAGTTTCAAATAAAGAATGGTAAGCAAAATTGGTAAAAGTACAAGTGGTTGAAATGTGAACAAAGATTTCTTGTACCATAATTCTTAAGTTGTAGACATATCAAGGAGGAGGATTGATCCAAACTAGTGGCAGCTTGCAATTAATTAATATTATCATCAGAATTGCGTCAGAAAACTTGAAAGGTAAAATAGATGAAAATATCTTTTTGTTTTATTCGTAATTGTGGTTAATCCGTACTATTTAGGTAAAATGTTTACTTATTTGAACAATGATTGGTCTAAAGAGTAAAGGCATGAATCTAAATAGCTGTGAACAACTGCAATATTACATTTTGAGTAAAAATATTTATGGAAAAATATGAAATATTTTCGACATGTTGACGACGCTTATTTCAAAATCGGTGAGTGCTTCTAAAAGCACAGTTCTATCTTTGTTTTTTTTTTTTTGTTTGCATTCTAGTCGAGATATTGCAGTTTAATCAGTTAGTTATTGCACAAACCCCTGCCTCATTTCCTCAATTTTTCCATTTGTACAATTTTGCATATCTTGCAATATTTTCCATATTTGCATTAAATACTTTGGAATCTCTTATTACGAAAAGTCATTAGATAAAAAAGTTGCGTTACATTCAAAGGTTCTCGGGAATAGTCAGTGAGTAATAAACAGTATTTCGGTATACAAAATTGATGTGAAAAATTTTGAATTCAGTCGGCCTTTATTTTAGCCACATTTCATATAAGAGTTTTTATAGAAAGGCTGCTTTTATTTGGCAAAGGGGTCTTCAGCTTTTATGACCAAAATTCGCTCACAATAGTAATTTGACATAGAAATTAACTCTATCGAATTTGGATCACGTAGATATATTTTTTGCAAACTAATTCCTACAAGAGTTCTTACGAAAAGTGGGCTTCTACATGGCAACAAAATCAAATCTAAACGTTAGTTCACTTTGTGGATGCAATTCTGCATAAGGACTGCCATGAGCTTTCATGAACAATTTTTGATATATTATCACGATTATTATTTATTTATAAGTTAGTAAAAACACTAGACAGTGTAACGGCCCACCATTAACGACTCCACACAACCCTACAGTTATTCACATAACAACTTTTCAAAATAAGGCGTTGTGTGTGAACCGGTCGAAAAGATAATGCGTTTCGAATCATTTCTAATAGCACTTGCTCTTGGATCAAAGCACTTCTGTGTACCAAATTTCATCAAAATTTCTCAAAAATTGTGGCCTGAACACAAGGAAACAAAACTGACCGACAGACAGGCGAACAAGCAAACTTAAATCGATTCAGAAAACAATCTATCTCAAGTCCTTCTGGATGTTCCATATACGTCCATACAAACTTAGTATACCCTTTTCCTACAAGTAGGGCATAAAAAATAAAAATTTGTATTCGGCCAAGTGGCATTTACTGGTCAGCTTTGCCGGACGATAATATTTGCGTTTGTTTTGCGATAAACTAGTGGCTGATAATGTCATGTCACTGTTGCATGTTTGCAAATACTGGGAAAGAAAGCAAAATGATAAAACCAGTACACATGGAATGCATGTCATCCAGGTGAAATTGTGAAAACAAATAGAACTATAAGGTGCTTGTTCTTAATATGGTCAACAATTTATTTTTCAACGTTCAGTTCTTCTCTATTGTGCCCACCATTGTGAAGGATGGATTTTCAGAGATCCCATAAATTATATATATTCTTGGTTTATCGTGAAAGTCTGAATTGATTAAGTCATGTCCGTCCGTCCGTCTGTTATCTGTTTGTTGTTGGCACTCTCCTGGTCACAAAAATGCAGATATCAACTTCGATTTGGAAGTCTTTGCATGCAGGTTGGTATTGAAAATCGGCCAAATCGGTCAGAGCAGAAGCGCGCAGTGGAGCGTAAACTGAACGCAAATCCGTTCTTTTTAACAACAATTTTTGGATTTTTGCTCGTTACTCGGAAATTATTAAAGTTAGAAGGCTGAAAATGCCCACATTTAGTTTAGGAAGCCCTTTACTCTTTACGTGCAAAAATGGAAAAAATCAGCCGCGCCCACGCAAAGTTACATATGATGAAATTTTGTTTTTTTCATTTTTTTGAAGTTTACGCTTACTTGTCGTAACGTAAACAAGACAGAATGTTTAAAACTATTTTGTGATCAAGTGCAGATATATTATCTGCCTAAAAATGGGTTCATACTAAAATGAATATGGTGGACACCGCGATAAATTTTTTCTTAATAATACCAGCAATATGGATATCAAATAAAAGAACTTGGAGATTAAAATGCGAAAAGCATAGTGGTGAGCAGGCGAGATTTGTCCACCGCCGAATATAACTTTTTAACTTGTTTTGCATTAGTCAGTCTATGTGACCAAATACTTAATGACTGCAGCTCAATGTAAGCGCCAGAAATTTGACAAAATCAATAAAATCCATCTCACCGTTAACGTTGTATAAGGAGTTTTCGGATCACTCTCCTAATATTCATTAACTCTTTTATCATACGCGCACTTCAAATGATTTTTTTCGTCACTAAAGTGATTTCAAAAAACATGAAAATTTTTACGTAAGGAATGATTCCAAGTGTTCAGATCTCAAAAAAATATCCTCTTTTGAGTGCACAGTTAACAGTTATTTAAATGTGGCATGAATCGGCTTAACTTTATTAATTTGTTCGCAAGGGCCAATATTTAAAATGAGGAAAAAAAAAAGCAACATTTTCGTTTCACCATCTTACATAACTTTGAAATGTTGAAGTGCAGTTGCGCTTTTAGGAGGGTAAAAAAATGTTCTGAACCGATGAATGTAATCTAAATAGTAAACTTTGCTTTAGGGGGTTTTCTAAATTTTGTGAATAAAAATTTACAGACAACAGATTGTATGGACTAAATTGCTGATACTGCGAGGAGTGACTATTCGATTAGTTTAAAGCAACGACCACACGTTCCGAACGTCCATGTATGAGTTTCATAGGCTTTAAACTTGGCAGCGATAGGCGGCGCGAGAATAATTCTACCTTAGCAACAAAAAAAAAAAAAAAAAAATTCATTTAACTCGTAGAAAATGCGTTATCACAGAGTGACACGTTATAGTGAATGCTTTATTGCTTATGAAAATAAATCGTAATACATTTTTAATATACTTCACGAAACTGCATTGTAATTAATTTTACTTAAACTCGGCCATGGATATTTCCAATCACTTAATACTTTCGGGTCTCTAGCAAATATCGAACGCTGTGTGGCCGAACAGCGATATTAATTAAATCATCACAAACGGCGGAGAGTTGTTTGGGGCAATGTTTTTGTAGTATTCACGCTGAAGCGGATAAAAGGAGTGTGAGTGAGAGAGAGAGAGAGAGAGAGAGAGAGAGAGAGAGAGAGA
>KK499878.1:735131-765314 GCA_000688715.1 Glossina pallidipes | reverse complement strand
TAACTTCTTGGCTTATCGTTCAAACCAGAACTTACGCCAAGCTATACAGCTTTGAGTGATCTGATACTGTACGCAGCCGTTGCCACTCTTGGCTTTGGACTATCCACACGTCCCGGATAGTCAAATCCAACTATCTTTTCTCAAGGAAATAATGCTTCCAAGGTTGTCGTCGCACAGCACACACACCCAGCTGTGCCCCAGCCCACTTGATATCGCTGGCCATCTTCATTAGATGACCTCCACCAAGAGAACCAAATAGGGAAAGAAATGCTCCTTTTCAATCTAGAAAAGAAGCCCCTTCCGACTAGACCCCTTCCGCATCCAATGAGAAAAACCTATTGCTAGATTATAGATAGTAAACCTTAAACCTTTCTTTGCCATTTACTGTGCGACTCATAAAACCAAAGGAAACACAAAGCCATAATGCAGCAGAAAATGTTTCAGCACCACGAAGAGGTGAAGGTTTCGGCACGTCTATGGGTTGTAGATAGGGACCGATAGTTTCGCTCCCCTATACGGTACGGACATGATTTAGTTGATTTGGATAGGAAATGAATTAAACTACGAATCAGTTACAGGGCGGTACGCGATATCTTGTGCCCAAAAATGGCAGCCTTGAAGAAGATGGGTGTTCGGATACGTCCGTTTCTTCCCAACAAAAACAAACCAGGAGCTGATTTTCAACTTGGGTTGGGGAGTTCCTCTTATCGCGGCATTAATTCCCAAAACAGTCTTCCTCTGATCAACATTGATTTAGATCGATGCAATCATATGGGTGGTTGGCTATTTCGACTTGAAACCACGAACTTTTATTCGAAAGCTAACTGACAAAAGGCAAAGGACCAAAAATAATCGAGGCGAATATTTCGATGACTAAACTTTGTAATAATTAATTTTTAAGTAAATTTGAATCTTATCAAAAAATTGAAAAAACCGAGAATTGATTTATAGACCTAATAAATGTCTATATAAGATCAAACGAGACAAAATCGGTTCCACGTTCTCGTTCGCATTGGCTCTTTCACTTAATTCATTTAGATTTCTCACTCAAAGAGAAACGCCACTGTATACTTTTTTTTATTGATTGAAATGATCGCTTGAATAATCAAAAATTGAATAAAAAGATGATTTTTAGTGCGGGAAAATTTTAAACGGTCCGAAAGCTTTATCTTTAGAGCAAAATTAAAATGTAAGATACCAGTATTTGGAACTTGAAATGTCTTTTTCTCGAAATACATCTCTTTTGGAATGATTCGCAGCACAAATACAACGGTTTGTATTCTTTTAATTCGATTTGTTTTATAATATTTTTAAAATATGTTTCTAAGGGACGCACGGAGAGGATTTTCAATGAATGCATTTTCAAAATATTTATTAAGAAAAGATTTCTTCACCAAAAATTGATCTCTTTTATCCAATTACTCCTTGATCGCAGCAATATTTTTTAAGTTCTCTACTTTCCGTACCTTTCCTTACATTAGCTATAGGCATGTAAATCAAGTGAATTTTTAAGACTGAAGTTGCACTACATGCCGCAGACTTCCTTGAATTAAACATGATCTGCAAGGTAGGCATCGATGTTGACATTTTTTTAATGTTTTTTAAAAATGTTCTTTTTTTTTTTTATTGATAAAATATATGGTGAATAACTCATTTGATTATCACTCTGTTACCCACCTTCCTTCCACCCAAAAGAAAAACCCTCAAAATCATGCTTTGTTGATACATAAAATTAAATATAAATAATATTTGTACACACGTAGATATATTTTAGCCTTAAAACGAAATTGAAACTTCTTGTCCACCATCAAGGATTCAACATATTTAGTCCTTAAGCTTATATGAAATTTTGCATAGTTGCTTCTCCTTTTTTTTCTTTTAAACAGCGTTTGGATGAAAGTAATGCCACACAGGGCAAACGTATCTTAGTTTACGTTTGTTTATATAAAATATCGCTGAGATTAAAAGAGAACCAAGTTTAAATACATTGGCGATGCGTTAAATTAAACTAACATTTGAGTTTACTAAAGTGTTTTTTTTTTTTTATGGTGTGAGTAGGATTAGAAACTTTTTCAACAGGATGTCGTCTTATTGATCTTTTTTGCATTCTTAGACGAGAATTTTGTTCTTCAACATCTTTTTTTTTTAGGTAATAAATAAAAGTTTTATTGTGTTTTCATTTATTTTCTTTTTGTAAACTTGCAAGGAAATCCCCAATATTTGGTGGCATTCGTGGCACCAGCAACCCTCTGGGGCATATTATGTACAAGCCCCATTAGTAGCCTAATAGATAAGAATCGCGACTACCAAATCTGTACTCACGAGTTCAAATCTAAATGCGGAAGAGTTTATTTTGGTCGTAGTTATAGTGAGTGGTCAGTTGGTAAAGATATACACATGACGATTGGACACACCCCAAAAGGCTGCCATCTCTTATTTCTCATTTCCTACTTCTTCCTAATTGTTACCATGTCACAGGTATAGGCGCAATCTCTTGAATGATTGGTCATATTAGGAAAAAATAACTGACTGTTTCGGCCGGCTTTTGGGCTGGCGGTGTAATTAATTAAGGCATACTTTTTTGAAAGGTGTGGTGATTTGTGGTCTGAAACTGATTTTGTGAATATAGACGAAGTTCACTTTCGGTATGACGTGACACAATTGCTGTATTGTTCGGGAATAAAACTGCATATTTTGTTGAAAGATGCTATATATTATGTATATGTTAATCAGTATAGAAAATAAAGGTGAAGAAATCGTGGAATAACGACACGCTCTGTTGGTTCTTGCTCATTTTTCTATATGGTTTGGAGTACCATTAACATAGTAAGATACTGAGTCGTACGGGCCTCTTAGTAAACCTAGCAGACAAATCGGCGGCTTCGGACCTTACACCATTCTACAGTTATTCATATAAGTATTCAAAATAAGACCTTATATTGGAAGTGGCCGAAAACCCATTTTCAATAGCGCTTGTCCTTGACGTAAAACACGTCAGTGTATCAAATTTCATCAAAATATTTTAAAAATTACGGCCGATAAGTTGAACACAAGAAAACAAGAGGACTTAGAAAGTGATTCTGAAGGGATTGGTATAATAGAAGGTAAGTGCATCTCAAGTTCTTCTATGTGTTTTATACATCCGCGAAAATTTAGTATACCTCTGTACCACAAGTGGCGTAGGTTATAAAAACTAAGGAGAAACCTGGCGAAAAAACCGAGGGTTCTATAATCCGCAATACTCGCGTGTTAATCCTAATTTCGTTTCACTCTTATCTCTAATCAGCATTGACAAAATCAAAATGAAAACATTTTTGCCTTAACCACATTCTCACAACACCAAGGGGTTCTTCAGAAATCTATTCCTCCAAGTAGCAATTGCGCATAAGCTCTTACATTTACACATATACGTTGGGAATGCGAAAATGTTTTCAATATTCGAAGAGTCCAATCTGGAGCATCTGAACCTTGTGGGGTATCACCCTCCATGTACCCCCAAAACATAATATCGTTAAGATATTTAAGTTCATTGAAGCGATTAGACTAACCATTTAGCCTACCTTTAAAGAAACAAGTAAGGGCAAGGCCGACTGTTAGATACCCTACACCACTTCGCCTAATACACTTATGCACTCGTTTTCGTAATAATACACTAAAAGTTACATACTGCCATTATGCAAAGGCATAATTTTCATGAAAGTCCGCATATTGGAGGAATGCTTATATGCCTTAGTAAACAAAAATCCTACATGGTTCAGATTCGGTAAGGTTAATTTTTCGATCAATTATGGACTAATTTTCATCATCAAATATTAAAAATTATACCTTTTTACTATAACTTACAATGATTCAGTTTTCGTAAAAACAGTTATATGCGAAAGAGTGTTCGCAAGAGAGTTACCCCAGGCGAACAATGTTTTTTACATCAGTTTGGAATGTCTAAATCCAATTACAGAGCGAGTTGCGGAGAAATTTATAAAATTTGCAACTTCTTTCCATTTAACGACTTTTTAAAATATGGCGTTACGTGAAGAGTGCTTGAAAAAGTAGGTCGATTCAAGCCGTTTTCAATAGGGTTCGTCTTTGCATCAAAGCATGTCGGTGCACCAAATTTCATTAAAATATCTCAAAACTGCAATTTGCAGCTTTAGCACAAATTTACACGGATGGACGGACAGTTCGCCCGTTTTATTCTGAATTGATCAGTATAATAAAAGGTGGATCTATCTTAAGCCCTGCTGCGTGTGCCCTATGTCCGCACGAACTTAAAAGCCGATAATTTTAGTTGCTGGCGCCTTGTCTGCTCTTAGTTAGGAAAATAATTAAAAAAATTGCAATATTACAACTTTCGTATAGGTATAGGTACCTGTTACGTATGTGATAAGTTGACGAAGAAAAAATTACAAAAGTAGTTTGGAAATATTTATTATAACAACAACCAGTTATTACGGCCTCTAATAGATGACTAAGAATGAAATTTGGGAAACATAAAAATTTCTCTTCTTACAATATGCATATGTATGATAAATTACGATACATAACATAGATTTAAATTTAGATTTTTAGTTAAATTTCTTTTTGTCTATGTAAAGATACATAGATTAGATAATGGAAGCAAAATCATATATATATGTAGAATATATTAAAATATATGTATAGATTTTTATATGTGTGTGTATATAAATATGATACTGAATGCATCCACTTTAGGTATTATTTATTATTGCAGTTCAAATTTCTATAATTTACTAGAATGCATTTTTGCGCATTTGTGTGTACATGTGTGTACATGTATCTATTGCATTTGAATCTTTAAAAAATGTTGAGCTTAATAAGAAAAATAATATAAATTAATTTTAAACAGAAGAAACGCGACTAATGTATAAGTTTTGACTTCGTAAAGGCTGAATATAAAAATATATATGCATAGGTATATAACAGACGTATATAGTAGAAATGGGTGCAAATTAAGGCATTCGATTCGGCATTTTCCGAAAATTCAAGTGGCAACTACACAATTCCACTTGGCTATCTCCTATCCCTATCTCTTTCTCTTACCTCACTGCTGAGTGACCGGTCGTATTCAAAAAATCCTGGCTATAAGAATAACCGAAAACTCTCATAAAAATTTAAATTAGGAAAAACAAAAACACGGTCTTTCCGTTGCAGTCGCACATCAAAACAGAGAAGAAGTCGTATGTAAGCCCTAAGTGCCGCTTTTGCCCACCAACGGAATATAACATGCGTTTGCACTTTCCCGTAATTCTGATTTAGGTTTTGTTTTACAGCAGCTGTGAAATATTAAAATTTGCTCTGTCATAAAAAGAAAAAAGCAATAACAATAACATATATGATATCAGATATTCATTTTTAGTATATATTATAGATTGCGTTGATGGTGGTGATGTTGTGTTGGCGTTGTTGTTTATTTATATCTCATTTACAAAATCTAATATTATTATGGCATATGAAATCGTTGTGCATGCATACAATCCATGCAACAAGCAGTAAGTAATCGAATCGATAAATTTCATAAATTGAAAAGTCTTCTCGAAACAGCATTGAAAATTGTATTTTTGCTTTGTATAGCAAAATTGGATCTATAAAGTGCTGAGAAATTACATGAAAAGCTCTTAGTCTTCGTAAATAATCAATGGCTATTCAAAAACATTTTTGGTTTCCTCATTTGTCGAGATTTCGAAAGATTACCACTTCAAATTCGCAGTATTATAGCATATCTTTCGATTATTAAAAATGTTAATCGTTCTTCTTATGAAGCATCATAAGCTTAAGAGCTTTATAAGAAGAACGCAATTGCCTCATCATTCGGAGATGATCAATTGCCATAATAATAGGTTTTACTCTTGCAGGGAGAATGGACCAACTAACTCTCGTCGCTAACTCTCGTCGCTTACTTCAAATTGTCCGTGATGGCTAATTTGTGGCGGCACAATCGGTATACTATAACATATATCTAGGACAATATGATCTTTGGATGGTAAGCGTGTTATCGTATTTATCTTTAGTAAAATTTTGGTGATTTTCAAAATGTTTTGATTCGATCGCCGGTAGCACGGAGGAGAGATGTTTTTTGAAAATCATTATCAACTTAGAGCATTTCGCTAGAGCACTATTTCCGTAAATAACAAACGCATAGTCAGGGCGTAACAACTTTTTCTTTTTAAAAATAGATAAATGGGGGATGCATTGTGATAAAAATGAGTAAAAGTCGCTGATCACCTAAGATATTAAAATAAAGTGACACATTTAATTAATACATAACTATCGCTTCATACGATCGGCACATGCTTTAGCAAAAAATAAATGCACAAACGAACGTCATTTGTCGAGATTTTTGCACAAAATCATAAATAAATCTGAGCTGCTGTAATGAATTCAGTTAAAATACAGTGTAAATTTAATGTAAGCATTAATATCACTGCGAGGATTATTACTCATAGAGGCTTTACGATTCGTTCTCCATATCAATAGGCATTTATTAAAATTAAATTAACTCCGAGCAGATTGACTTCGACTTGAACTCTATTCTTATAGCTTGTACATCTTTTAGTAGGGAGTATTAAGTTTGTGAAGGTTGTACCCCAATCAATATAGAATCGATTTTCGAATCGATTTAAGCATGTTCATCCATCGGTCCATGTTTTTTTATTCAACGCATAAGTGACAAGTTTTAGTATATTTTAATGCAATTTGGCAGACCAACATATTTGAGATCAACAATGAACGCTACGCTGATCACGGGATTTGATCGGTTTATTTTTACCATACCTGCCCATATCAAGCTTAATTTTGAGACAGTTATTGCATGAAAAATGTTATTCAATTTTAAAATTTCACACCAAAAATTGTTAGGAAATAGTTGTTTGGAACATGAATGAATGAATCGATCCGAACCGCTTTCAATAGCGTTCATCCGTGGGTCAATGCACGCCAGTGTACCATATTTCAATAAAACACCTTAAAAATTTACGATTTATGCGTTGACCACAAAATTACATTGACGGACATTAGGCAGCCGAACTGGCATAGGTAAAATATGATGTGTCTTTATTTCAAATCTTTGTGGGTGTTACACACGTTCGCAAAGACTTAATATAGTCTGTATCGCACGTGTTGTAAAATAATAAATACGCATGCCTAACGACGCCCCACACAAAGATATTTATGCAGCGACAACTTAAACCTGGCAACAATGTTGAATGTGTGGCATTTTATGGATAAGACAAGCGAAATATTGTTCTAGGTGAAGTGGTAAAGAGTATGTATAATTCGGTCTTTGCTATCTAAAACATTTTAACTGGTTTTCATATATTAATCTGCGCGAAAATGAAACAAGTTTTTAATAAATTATGCTCTTTATTTCGTTGTGTCATTTATCGATGGATGTAAGTTACTTGTAAAACTTTTAAAAGAAAATTTCCATGTTATGAGATATTGATGTTATTTATTCAATTTTTAATGCAAGCTTTGATAGAGAAACTTATGTCCTAATGGCTTTCATTTTTATATAATCAGGTTTAACTCAGGAACTGTATCGAAAAGAAAAGAACCGAGAAAAGTCAACGCAAATCATAAAATATTTTTAGTTAAGATTTATTTTAGTTTTATTACTCTTTGTTGGTTTTGCCCCCCCCCCCCCCCCCCCCATTCTCATTAAGATTTAAGTATTCGCTTCTTATGTTTAGATTTGATCAGTTTTTAACTACATTATCTTAATTGATTTGGAAAAACTTTACCTATATTTCAATGTCTCATAATTTGTGTTAATTTCGTTTAACGATTATTAATGAAAAATTCCGACATCTTATCTTGAATTCTGTCATTCAGAACGATAAACCAGCAGGAGTTTACTAAACCCAAAAATTTTAATATTTCAGACAGTTTTTGGTATTTAGTCAACTAAAACTATAACATATAGATACATAACAACATAAGAGCATAGAGCATATTTGCAATCAATCCCTTTCGCCCCCATTAAAAGGTCATTCATGCTGATGGTGACATTTATGATTAAACAGATTAATGTTATATAAACGAAAATTTCATTGAGTCCATTAAACTTATGCATTGTAAATGCAATCATTAACTTTATAATAGTTTTTGCGTTTTATGCAAATATTTTAATGATGCGTACAATTTAATCCTGACACCGGATGCACTTAATAGCATTAAAGCGGCTTGCTTTACTTTACAATTTTTTATAAATTGCTCCTAGCTAAACTTACGATTACGGTTACGGTTACGGTTACGATCACGGTTACGGTTACGGTTACGGTTACGGTTACGGTTACGTTTACTTCTCATATATCGATATGTACACTATGGTTAATATAAATTCGTAATCTCTATGATTTATATTTGGATATTTTATTTTGAAATCTGAACTACGTGACTATTAATTATAAAATAAATTCTTCACAAATGTAATTACGGAGACTATATAGAGAAGCAATTGGTCTACCTAATGAAATTTTCACTAACTTTTGCGCAGCTTTCGGAAATATCCTTGTGAAAAATGCTGACATTACTACACAGATGATGTCAGAGCGACAGTTTGAAGTTTGGAGATTAGGGGTCGATTTATCGTTTCCGTTATCGTATGCACTCACTTGTGCGATAATATCATTTTTGAGGTGATAGCATTAGATTAAATGCAAAGTATCAGAAAGCAAAACAAATTCAGTTTAATTTGGAGCAAATGGAGAAAATATGAAACAAAATTTATTGAATTCAAATATTTATATGTATCGTTGTGTATTTAAAATTTCAAATTTTGCTTCTTTTTTTTGCAAGGGCTCTAGTCCAAATATCTTTATTTGCCATATTAATTTTGAGTTTTTTCTCTTCCAATTATGTAGATCATCTCTTAACGATGACTAATTGTTTCAATCTTGCCATTATAGACTTTTAGTAATCTTCGGTTTTTCGAAAATCACTTTTTGTAATGATTACAATTTCGTTATGTCTAGCGTTTAACTTATCGAAGAAACAAACTGTTTTCGTAGTTATTGGTAATGCTTTAATTTGGCTTTTAGTCGAATTTTTTTTCGTTAATTCCTTTTTCAAAATACCCTTTCATTTTATGGTATCAACATGTAAAGGCATCGAAAATCGCTATTTGTTTTTTATTATTTTCCCGAAAAGTTTTTGATTTGAACGAGATTAGGCGGCTTTGTAATCTATTTTGGTTGTATTAAATAGATATTTTTCGTAACAATATTTAACTTTATTATACCTGCCGCCAAAGGATGAGGGGTACATTCGTTTGGCAAAACGTTTGCAGCGTCAGAAAGATTGAATGTATAGTAATATGTACAGTGAGAGCGCTTTTGTTTTTCAAAAGGAATAAAATTATAATATAATTGCTTTAAACTATAACTATATTCTATGGGTGATGCTGTGGTACCACTATAAAAATGGAATAATGTGGCCCTGCTGACTCAATTATATAGCGTCTCAAAATTTGCCTTTTGTTTTTAAGTACGCGGAAACAGCCTTGAAAAATCTCTAAAAATATAAAAATTCTTGGCCACTTTCAAATTTAAAATGCACATAAGCCTGTCCGTCCGTCCATCCGTCCAACGGGGCAGTATCTACGGTTACCGAAAATGAAGATATCGCTTGCAAATTTGCAAAAGAATTCGGAAGTCAGCTAAACTTCTCAAAGCACACGCCTACAACGCCCACACGATTACGCGGTAAAAGCGTTTTTTTTTTGAAAACAGAAAAAAAATTAGCTGCACCCACTGCATATTATAGAGCATGAAAATTTATTTCTTTTACTTATATTGTCTTCTTTGTCTTTAAAATAACGGTGACGGGTGGTCACAACCGCATATAATTTTCTTGTTTGTTTTCTCTTTGCATTTGTTACTCGGCACTAGTTTTGTGTTCGAGAGATACATTTGATATTGAAAAAAATTCATAAGTTAATATGATACAAATTGATGGATATTCAAACTTAACTTTCGAACTTGGAAATTTCGATTAACATCACTGGATGTCGAAAGCGGTACACCGACTACAGTTTGTTTAAAACTATCCGCTATTGACAATCATAATAAAAGTTTCTTTTACGATAAAGAGATAATATACGGTTAGTGATATATCTGAGTCGCGAGTGATGTCATTCTTGCCCACATCGATAAACAATGACTGACTTTTTCGAATTTTACTGAGCCTTGCCCATCCCTGGAAAGACGCGTATGTAAACGGCTTCTTCTATATCGATTTTTTGACTTGAGATTCGTGTTCAAATAGCTTCTCTTCTCTTTAGAAGAAGCATCGATGTATAAGCCTTCTTTTCTAAATTTTGCAAGCCAGATTCTTTCGACGCACAAGCACGTAACACATCTTCAAACTACCCTTTAGTGCTGGTCATGATTAAAGCTGCTCTTCTTAGACAAGAGCATAAGCCTAGTGACACATTCGTATTCCAAATGATCTGCCCTTTTGGTAGGAGAGCAAGATAGTTTACACTGCTTCACATCCCATTCGTATGCAAATTAGGAAAACGTTACACAGTTCTGTCAGCTTATTCAGAGCAGCGTATCACTCAATGCCGAATTTAGAAACTGTTAAAAACTGTCAATAGTCCGACCAAGAACTTTATAGTAATTACATAGATTACTTTCGGCCAAGTTAATAGACCCGTATAACTTGAGTGTAGTTTATCTAACGATAACAGTGAAAAATTTAATATGCTTGCAAAGCTGAATGTGAAACACTCTACATTGCTTCCTCTATAGCAAAATTTATACCTTGTTATATAAAAAGGTTTATTTTTCACAAGAACCGTTGCGGGCTGTTGTTGTGGTTGTTCAATCTTACCACAGTAAATTTATATGTCAAATCGCTATCATGGACCAACTAAAAATTGGAGTTCATTGTCTTCTTTATTGACTTATATTCTGCCTTACTTTTTATAAGAATATTCATTAATAAAGTTTTATATACAAATCGGTTCTAAGTATGTTCCAACCCAATCCATTTTCAATAGCACTCGTCAGCATAGCCAAGTTTCTTTAAAAGCTAATGAAAATTATGACTAAATTAAATTGAACGGAAGAATATTGGAAGATGGATAGACATGTTTAAATCGGCTTAGTGACTAATTCTTGACATAATAAAATTTTGAAAGAATTTGTGTGGATTCAGTTGTCTGTCATTTTTGGTTTCCTTTCAATATAAGTTTCAAAGGATTTAAATCAATAAATATTTGTTTGTTTTTCTTGTCGTTGTTATTGTTGTTCTTTGTTGTTACTTGTTATACTTTAATGCCAGTATAAGTTTAAATGTCATTTACGGAAATTACACGTGTTTGTTTTTATCATCATCATCATCATTATCACCATCATGATTATCATCATGCTCATCCTTATCATTATAGCCGTCATTATCAGCCTACACTTTGCACTTGTGTCGCTCGCTTACTCTTTCTCTCAGTGCGTCTATAACAAAATGTGTTTTTTTTTTTTTTTTTTGCTGTTCTCTATGATGCTCTAAAAGACCATCTAACAATTTCCTACAAATCATTTTAAAATCTGCAAAATGTGCACAACTAACAATGCACAGAAACACTAACAAGTTCACATATATTACTTCAAAGAAAAAGTAACAGATTTACACATATGCACATGCACGCTGACATTATATAACCTCTTTTTTGATATATATATATATATATATGTATATGTATATGTATATGTATATATACATATATATATATATATATATATATGTATATGTATATGTATATATATGCATCGATAAATATCTATATGTGTGCATGTGTGTGGAGTATGTCAGTTTATGTATTTTTGCTTGCGCATCCGCACGATATCATGACAATTTACAAAACGGAAATAAGATGAAGAAAACAATCAAATTGAATTGAAAATTCAATAGAAATAGTGTTACATTTATCGTTTAACAAACGTTTGCATTTCTTTTCTTCCTTTCTATTTATATTTTTTCTTTTTTTTTTTTTCTTGTATGAAATATTTTTCCCTAACTTGCTTTTCTTTATACACATGATAGGTTTTCCGCACATATGCCACCGCCACCAATAACATCATCATCATTATTCGCTCTTTTTCTTTGCTTCCTAACTCAAACTTCCTTTCCTTTCAAGCGTAAGAGAAAAAAATTTTTTCATCATATATGAAGAATATGTATTAAGTCGAAAAGAAAGAAAAAAAAAAAAAAAGTAGAAGGATGTATGCATATATATTTATATACATTTTTATACATACATATGTATTAAAAAAATTTATATTTTAAGAATAATTTTTTTACACTTTTTCTTTCTTTCTTTTTTCTTTTTTTGTCGCATTTACGTTCGTTTTGCTTGACTTTTCTTCATACGGATGCATTTCAGTTATGCTCTTAAAATGATTTGCATGTGTATAAGTTCGTGTATGCGTATATGTTTCTCTATGCACTAGTGTGCACGTTTGCATTTAAAAAGGAATGTATGTTATCATGTGCACGTACGTATTCCGTATATACAATAAGAATTCTCTAAATTTTCCATTATTTGTACTATTTTTGTTCGCTGACATATCATGGAACCACCTGTGTTTCCTTTTACTTACATTTAATATTATAAAGCGTATGAATGAAGAAAGGCATGCAATCAGAAAGGCAAACTGTAATATGATTTTTTTTTTTTTTTTAAAGTGAAATATACGGGTTGCCAGGTATAGCGAATGCGTATCATTTTTTATCATTTCCATTAATATTGCGAAAATTTTTATTATTAAAGCCCTTAGAGGTTTACTGAACTTTGCTTGTTTATATAACTTGCAGTTTCTTATGTTAACATTATTGAAATATTTATTCTCTGCCCGTGCGTTTGGGTAACTCTAGACGTTTATTGTGCATATTTACTTAAATTTTTATGTTTGTATGTGTATGTATAACGTAAGGACATTTTAAGCTGTCAATTACACATTTGTGTCACAGGACGCACACTTGTCTGTATTGTATATATACAGTGTCTGTTTTCCGTTTCTCTAGTAACTTTCTTTTTTCTCTTTTTTTTTTTCCTTTTACTTAACACTTTACTTTTTTTTTTAATCCCATCATATGAATGTCATGTAAATTTTGCTTTTTCTTGAATTGTTTTTTTTTATATGTTTACTTTTCGTATATGTTTTTAAAATTCATTTGAATGAAAACGGTCATCATATAAATATGATAACAGATGATAGAATTTTATTATTGCATATGTATTTTGGTATTAAAAATAATATCCCTTGCATTGTACAGAGATAATATTTTCATGGCTGTTGATGGCAAATGTGTTCAAGAAGCACGCTTGACAGATTTTAGAAAGTGTTTAGCCTTAAATTAAATAATTGTCATCTCACCTATCTCTCTATGCTTCCGTGCCACTGTTTATAAACCATGCAATAAATCTATCCTCGGACCGTTGATTTGGCCAAGAATGTTTGCTCCGTTTACTTGTAACGTACGCCTACGTGCCCTTGTCCATAAACCTATTCATCCCTTTGTCCATTTCTTCTCGTAACCCTACGTTCACTTATTCATATGCTTGTGTATACGGTAGAGCGTTCGATTGTTAAACTTTGCCTTAAACAGCCCGCCTGTACGCCGGAGTACTTGTATAAATGTTCGTCTCTATCCGTTTATTACTGCGTGGCCATCTATTCTATCATATATCTATCTATCATTGTCCATCCCAATGTTCGCATATCTGTGAACCCATACATCCCCTTGCCCCACCACCTGATTACCCAGCTGGGACCCATTCATGTTTTTGCCTGTGTGCCTTATTGTCCGATTGTCCCCATCTCCGTGCAGTTACTAGTTACCGTGTGTAGCCGTCCGTCCTTGTATTTTCTCATCCGTCTGTCCGTCTGCATGCTCATTTGCCTGCTCATCCATTGATTCTTGCCTTTAGTTCAAAAATACTAAAAGAATATTGAAATTTTGTGGTGTTGCATATTTCACTCTGTTATTCTGAATAAATAGTCTTTTTATATTTTTTATTCTCTCATATATCAGATTAAATAACAGCCTTGGAATTAGTTTGTTTAGCAGCTGCAACCGAAGTAAGATAGAGGAAATAAAGTTAACTTAAGATATATCTGAACTGAAATAAAAAAACGGTCTTTTTATTTCAACATGAAAACCTAACTGACTGACTAACTAAATAAGCAACATAGATGCTCAAAATTCGATAATTTCTCTACTATTTCGGATCGTTAAAATAAGTTTGTATGTTAGAAACGGGAAAATAAACGTACGCCTTCTCATATATGTTTGAGCGGAAAATCTGCAAACACCTATATGAATCCAGTTTATCCGATTTTGAAATTACTAAACATAGATATGTTAATCAACATAATAATAAAACTGATCGATGAGTCCACACCTTGACCCTATGCCAGCGGCTATGAATACAAAAATAAATAAGTGAAATCAAGGAGAAGGAGATGGACTAATTTTAAGGCTTCAAAAGATTCTAAATCATCCCGTAATACACTGGGTCGTCGTTAAGTATCTTAATTTGACTACACTGTTCTCAAAGTTTGTAAAAAAGTGTGTAATATTTAGGAGAACTAAAGACATGCGTAGGCTATAGTAGGCATAATTGCCCTTATTATTAAAATGTTATATGTACGGGAGTATGAGCTCAACGCATAAAAATCAATAATTATTTGCTTTTGTTTATTATTGAAATAGAGTTGTTGTTGTAAAGTTAGAAGTATTTATGCTTACATAGCAAGTCTCTATTCATATATTTTTCTGCACAAATACGAATTTATGAATAACTACCGGTTAAACGGACATTTGTAACCCATTCAGAATCGTTCCGATTTTCAAAACAAAATACTAAGTATTAACACTACCGCCTAAAAAAAAGAAACATATATTTACATATAAATATATATATATATATATATATATATAAATAGACATCTACAACGTATATAGATTAACTGAGAGAATAAAACAGTATGACACAACCACATATATATATAATCTGAAATGTTGTTTTAATATTTCATTTTTGTAAAAAATGTTTTTTTTAATATTATTTTAACGATTGAAAAAAGAAGCAAGTAACAAAATTATATTTAGTCGTGACCGATTCTTTTATATCCATCACCGACTAAAAAGAATGAAGGGAAACCAAAGTTGTTCCCAGTTTTTGCCCTATAGGTCTGTGAGCGTGGCAGGCGTGTTCTGGGACCGGTTTGGATCACTTTAAAATTCTTTTGCAAGTTTATAGGGGATATCTTCATTTTTGCGAACGTGAAAAGGTTTAGTACAAATACAAGTGCAGTTGGTTAGACGGACATGCTTTCCGAATTTAAAACTGGCTAAGTTTATGGGGTTTTTGAAGTTTGTTTCTGCGCGATATAATGGTATCGAAAATGAAATTAAAATTCGATAAGCTATAGTACAGGATAGGTGAGGTCAATTTTCTCCATTTCTGTGCAGGTACTACAGCATCGCCCATGGAATATATATTTAAATTTTTCTAAAGTTATATGCTGCAGAGTATGAATAATGGGCAAAAAACCAATTTTTGATTCCTTTTGAAAACCAGAGGGGTTCTTAGTTAATGCAGTACTGCAGGCGCATTTGGCCCATATTCAATACCATCCAAAATTCTGCCAAATTTGAAGTCGATAGTCTCGTTAACAAAAGGATAAACGGAAAACCGTACATACGGACAGAGGGACATGCTCAATTCAGAATTGCATGCTGATCAAGACTATATATACTTTCCACGCGTCGCCACGCGTTGCAAACGTTTTGACAGATTGAATATGCACACCCCCTTCGTTCTGTGACGGGTATAAAAAACGATTGCAAAAACTATTGAAATGGCAGCCAATAATTTATATTATATTTTATATGCAAACAGAAGTTTTCATGAAAAGAATAAACTTACGTAACATAAGCCTGTAAACAAATGAGAGGAAAATATCATGAAATCAATTGATAGATTATAAATCATAATAAGTTTGCGGAAAAACTGAAGCAACTGAACAAACACAACACGTTGTGTTCACGATCATATAATACACACACACACAAGTTAATTAGGAAAAAAAGTAAATAATAGTATACGAAGTAAAGCAAATGTTCCCTAGATGGTTTAGACCGACGTTTATTATCTTCGCTTTTAACTTATGTGATGTAAGGAGGAAAAGTTGTTACATATTCATATATATTCATATATATTGTTACGAAAATTGCAAATCCAGTTAATGCGTACTAGTCAATTTTCGTAAGTAATAAATTCCCGAGGCATATTCGCGGCGCGTCATTCAGGTAGCGGCCGACGAAAGAAGATTAGCAGGGAAATCGACAGAGAAAAACCCAGATGCACATGCGCGGCGCGTCATGCAGCTACCGGCCAAGGAAAACGATTAGCAGAAAAGCAGGTTAATGGATTAAAAATGAAGCCGTAAAGTTAGGTGGTCGTAACATGCTGGTAAAAATGTGTATAAATGGACTATTTGCGGAAGGCACTCTAGTCGGAAACGTACATCGAGTCGGAAGAGAACATCGAGTCGTACGAGAACATTCATCTAAAGAATAATAATAGTTGTGTTAGAGCAGCAGAAAGTGTCGTTAAAAACACAATAAAGAATAAATTGTAAATAATCCTACATTTAGGAACACATAAAACTTTGAAGCGCATTTTCTTTTCAATATCCACGGTCTAGTGATACGAACCGTACTGAGGAGCAAGGCAAATTCGTAACAATATATATATATAGCTTATAGGTGTAATTGGTAACGGATAATAACGCTTATTTGTGATATTTGATCGCAAAAAAAAAAAGGGTTTTCCGTTATCATAAAAGCAGAATAACGTCATTAAGAGATTAAGATATATATATATACATATATATACACATATATACATATCTATACATACATTTCACACGTTATTTTGGAGTGCAAAATGTCGAAACTTTAAGCCACTGTGAAAAATGTGATCCCAAAATAGAGTTTAGATCGATTCAGTCGTTATGTTAATCGCATATCGTGTCGTAGAATTTCCAAGCATCGCATCGCGTAGCTACTCATGTAAAATTGTATATCTACGTTAAAATTGGTTGCTTTATAAACATGACTCGTCGTGTTTATCTCTTCCGAAATTTCAGTTGTGGTTAACTTTGGAATTGATGTTCGTACGGTATCAGTTGCAATAAGAGATGGATGTCATTTATGGCACTACGTTTTTTTCCGTTTTAAATTGGACAAAAGTGCACTTGAAGCTATGGAAATGATTGAGTTGGCTTGGTGTGAAAATGATGTTAGCTATAAAAGAGTTAGATAGTAATTTGATTGAGATTTTTTGTACAAAATTTGTAGTCTTCAAGAAGATGAATGCTTTTATATGTCTGTCCCTCTTTTACAAAAACAATTCAGGGAGTGATTTTCAGCATGGGTAGCGAGGTCCTCCTACTTGTGCGACTATTTTTCAGACCTGACTTCTTCCCATCAATATTGATTCAGATCGATGCCGATACCAGATAAGAGGCAAAAGTCCACAGATAATTGGGGCGCATATTTCAATTATTAAGTTTTGGAATAACTATTTTTTAATTGAATTTGAATTTTTTCAATTCAGAGAATTAATTTGCACATCTAATAATACACCCTATGTCGATTAAATGTTAAATTTTATCGTAACTTGAACCGACAGATGGACACACATGGCCAAACTAATACTGCTTTTCAAACTAATCACGCTTACAGTTAATTGATGTGAAAAGTCTTTTTTGGTTTCTTTCGCATTATAAACATTTGAAAAATCTATTTTAGCCTTGGACTTGATTATGCTAATCGCAATAAACTGTGACGAAAAAGTAAGATCAATATTCAAGTTAAATTTCGCGATATAACGAATATGAGAAATAATTTTTTCCTAAATTGCTTAAACTGTGACAGACATCGGTGTCAAACTACACAGCAGAAAAGTCATTAGTGTGTCAACTGGGTTTTGCTTTGTACGACACGAAAATGCGTGAAGGAAATTGCATTAAATTTTACTTGCGAAATGAAATGTGATGAGACTTGGATCTACTCATAGGAGCCGGAAACAACCGATCAACCAAGCGAATATCGTGTAAGAGGTAAGCCAAGACCGAGAAACCGGACCAAAGCCGCTCGCAAATCCAAGGTGACATTAACAGTTTTTTGCGTTTATCGTGGTATTATTTGTAAATTAAAAGAAGAAATATATATTAGATCGATCTGTTTTTTTGGACACAGTATACGCTTAACATAAGTTTTTTTTTTTGTATCTACGTGTGAATGCTTAAACTGATTTAATCGATTTGCGAATTTTTAATAAAAACATTGATAATAATAAAAATTTTTAAATCAAATTTACTTCTTTTTTTTTTTTTTTTTGCTCAATCTGATAAGAATGAATTTGAGTAAAAAAAATGGTCACAATTAGAATAGAATTAATTCGTTCAATATGAGTTATGTTGAATGAGTAAATATTTCTCGTGTCTTTTTATTTTCTTTTATTCACTTTAACAACATATCCTTTAAGAGAGAGAGAGTTTAATATATCACGTATATCACGTATGATATGTATGTATGGCGCAATATTCAAAAATTGTTCCTTTTTTTCAGTAAGTAAAGAAAAAAGAAAATAACTTTTATTACCAACTGTTACTGCTATTACATATTTTAATAGCATCATCATTCGTTATATCCTCATCACTGTCATTCAAGCGTTATAAAATGTTTACAACCCATTCATGCCTCTATCTATTTGCATGCATGTGCATATATATATATATATATATATGCATTCATACATTAAATCATCTATATAATATTGAGCCTAATAAGGTTAGTTAGTGAAATGAATGAAATAAAGCAAAATTAATAAATTATTTGAATTGAATGATTGAGTCGAATAACTGAATAGAATGCATGAAGTGAGTGAATGAGTTGAAGAAAATACATTAAATGTAAAATTTGATTTAATAAATTTATTCGTTATTGATTTATTTATTGGCTGCATTGTACATTCCAGCCGTAAACTCTTAAGCTTAACAGCCGTAACGCTTAAATTACTCACTTCAAAAAGAAGAAAATCACGATTACAGAAAACTTCAAAATGAACAGTTTTTTAGAATACTTTTTTTTTTGTCTTAAAGATACTAACAAGCGGACTTTGGTGGGCGAAGGCTTCAAACATTACATGACATTATAGCGAAGAATAAGAGAACCGGTTTTAAAGATTACAATATTTTAGGCATAAAGCATTAAAGTGCGAACATAACTCCTCTGAGGAACTATTACGCATCCGGACTCGGAATCGCGACCATCGAATTGGCGCTTGAAAGTCTTATCCTCTGGGCTTTGCGGTGGCCTTATGTGATGAATTAAATAACGTAAATGAAATGTGAATTAATTGAATGTATTGTGAAAATTCCAGAAATGTGAACTTCAATTTCGTGAAAGCACAATACTTTCTAGACAACTTGAAAAAATATGTGATGCTAACTATATGTTACCACTCTATGCACTCTCTGAGGGATAGTTGTTATTGTTCACTAAAAATAAAAAGAAGAACAATTGCATTATAGCAACGCATTAAGTTTAAATGTTATTGAACGCATAACATAAGCATTTCCTTATTTTCTTACATTTTTCTATTTTCTCGTTTTGTTTTTGCTAGTAGTTACATATAAACATATAAACATATAGATATATATGTTTATTTATAAAAGATATATGTACGTAAGTTTGTACCAGATACGCAAGAGCATTAAGTTATAATAACAACAAAACTATGTATAATAGAAAATAAAAAACTTAACTACAACCTTAACGATAACAGATGCCGCAATAAAAATGTTGAAACGTTAGTGTATTAACATTTTTATATCCGCCCACGAAGGATGGGGTATTTATATATATATTTGTTTTTTGGGTAGCTATCCCGTATATTTAATATTTAATATTCAGTTAGGTCAGCATCGAGCGCACCGTTATAAGGTACATTTTTTATTAGTAAGAGTAAAAAATTTAAACCGTCTGTGTACCTGTTCGTCTATCTACTGCTGCGAGTCTCAAAATCTCTATAAAAATTCGAAACAGAAAAGTTAAAATTGAACGGATATATTTCCATCGTAGATCATGTTTGATAATATGTGCAATTTTTCTTAAAAAAGAAAAAATCTATATCTCAATAACGGCAGCAACCATTAATAATTTACGGCCTTTTTATAAGCCATACCGTTTATGCTACAGAGTGCATTATATCTGTGCGGGTGTACGTAGCTATCACACGAACTGAAAATAGATCCATCTGCCATTGCATGGATCGTTTTACAATCATTTCTTAATTGAATGTAAGCTTATCTGTCCGTTTGTCCATTTATTTTTGTGTTTGAACCACAGGTCGCAGTTCTTTTTTTAGATATTTTGACAAAAATATCACTAGGCAGTGACCTATTTGGGGCGATGCATGAACGTTACGATTATTATGAAAAGTGAGCCTTTACATTAAATAAAATTCTAATTTTGAGTATACCATAGTGAGAACTGCTTCATAATAATAAAACTTGGATCACGTAGGTTTAGTTTTCGAAAGCCACAACATGTAAGAGTTTTCATAAGATACCTGCCTTTATGGGGTAAGTAGTTTAGTAGTTTAGGATGAAAATATCTGAATAACAATAAGATCTCTGATAAGAAAATTAAAAACTCTTAAGAGTGGGTCGCGTGGACGGTGAGTGCCTGCAGAAACTGTGTGTCTTTACATAGAGATAAGGTATAATTTTTTGTATTTTATCAAGAAAATAAATAAAGAATTTTATTACACAAAGTAATTTAGGGTATGCTATATCGTCGACCCTGTCTGACTGTAATGTTTTCAGTTGCTTAGCACTCAGTTTTTTGCACTTAATCGATTTTGTATATCTTCGTAACTACTTCATGTATACCTTCTCGCTGTAAGTAAATGCTTAACGTTTAGTATTTGACGGTTTGTTATTTAACGGTTAGTGCTTTGTACGCATTACTTAATACTCAATAAAAATATTTCCAATCTTTCTATACATTTGCTTGGGTTATTCGATGAGCAAACACGATTCGCTTTAAGGTTAATTGAACTTTCCATTATTTATACCCTATGCTGCTTGTGGTATAAAATGCATTAACTTCAAGTGGCCCTATCTTTTAGGTTAACAAACGATTGTCGCAAAACTAATTTTTTTTTTCTTGTAATTAACACGAGCCTTTCTGCTCGTTCGTATGCAAAATACCTGCTAATCTGTTTTCGTTTCGTGTTCAATCTACTACTGGGATTGCAATTTTTGAATTATATTGAAGAAGCTTGAAATGGATTGGTTTAGATTAAACCATTTTTATAACAACTCATTGTAAAACACTTTATTCTACAGAACCTTGCGTGTCGAAAATATGTGCAAGCTTTAACATCTTTCGACAAAGATCGTTGAACTTGTGAATGTGAAAAATTTGACTTGGATGGAGCATCGTTTAAAACTAATTCTATATAGTCGTTCTCACAAAGACGATGCTTTCATATGGTAACAACACGATCAATTCTTAATAGAACACTTAGTTCGTAATAGGGCTTAGCATATAAATTTATCGTGCCTGAGATGGATCACATTGTTAAATTTGTTCGACTGCCGGCAATATAAGTGCTCGCATGAAAAAATAAATTTTTATGTAGTCATAAGTTGCTCAATAAATGTATTAGGCAAAAAGGTGCAGTGTGTTCAATGGTTAACTGTACCCGGACAAAACGTTTTTATATATATATATGTATGTTGTTATAAAAAACTATAGTCGATAACAATGTTAATCATCATCGCATCCAAATGCAAGTCTATATATACATAAATATTAATGCAGCACTAACTTACATATATATAGCGGTTGTTGCCATTAGTGGAGATGAGCACGTGATAATGTTATTCTGCAATGCATAATCATACTTCAATAATATGCAGGAGAGGCTATGTAAGGTTTGTTTAGTTTTAATTAAAATTCAAAGATTCATTAATCAATTTTCATTATAATTGCGTTTTTTTTTTGTTCATTTGTTTTTTTTTTTTTTTACAAAATATTTAAACTTTTTACAATTAAATGCTTCTTATATTTAATAGAAAAATACTTTCGGTTTTTATAATGAACATCGGCACAGGCATTGTAGGAATTTTGCTACTACTCAGGTAAAGCAGGCAAATACATTTTTTTTTTTTCAATATGCATGAAGTTGCACAAGCGATGCTAATACCCGCATTATTGGTAATACAACGCTTTATGTTTCATGGGATAAGAAGCTGTTTCGATCTAGCCAGGCGATTGATTACGTCTATCGTTATCAAGAAGCAATATGAGTCCAGACTTGTTGATCAACACAAGGGAAACGCCGCCTGGCATCACGAAAGTGCCATACTATACACGCATTTAATGAACTGGCAAAACTTTAAATAGTTTGCCCAAGAGATTTCTTACGTCTATAGTATATTCTTGAACTTTTCACATGCGAAGACTGAAAGACTTCATTCATTTTTGGAAAAATGAAATTTTGCTCCTGATTAATAAACCTATTGAAATTATTGCAAAATACATCTGCTTATAAAAAAGATTAGGATTATATTGAACTTTCTTTCTCTTTGCTCTCATTTTTAATTTGTGCAACATTTTTATCCGGTTATCACATACGCCGTCGTTTAATTTTTTTTTAATCGGAATATTCTGATCCGTGAATATTGTGATTGAAATCTAAATCGATTAAAAAAGGTGCGTTCTCTAAACAAAATGCGAAAACAAATATGCAGCTTATAAACTGTAGCGAACGTTGATCTACAAGAATGGTGATCTACAAGAATGTTGATCTACAAGATCTAAGACATCGTACAAACTCTCACAATTCGTCAATTAACTGTTTCAACTGCTGGTTTCTCTTATGAGCACGGCACGATGCGTAGATTGAATGGCGGCTTACCTTAAGATTTTCAGACTGTTCTGATCGACCTGCTGATATTAATTTATTCACTTCACTTATTTAAGTACACACATGAAACTTAGCTAAAATAAATCAACAGACGAATTCAATTGACTTTAAGAAGTAAATCGTATACTAATTATTAATAAAAACGAGTATAAAAAAACTATATAAGGAAAAGTAAAGAAAAAAAAAAAAAAATTTAAATAATAATTTGTATATAAATAAATAAGAATGAAAAATGAAAAATGAAAAAAGAAAAAAGAAAAAAAGCATGTACACAACTAGCACAGAGGCACAACCAGTGCAGAACCGAGTCGCAAGTGAATCCATAATCCACTGCAAACAAGCAAAAGCTTACCAACCAATAACAGTGAACAAGACCAGTTAATTTTCGAATCATAGTGAGATGTTAAGAGTGCAAGTTAGTTTAAATACGAAGCAATAGGCAAATCGCGCGTATTAAGCAGCAAGGTGTTTTGATAGACTTTAAAGACTCCAATATTGAGATTAAGTGATAGACATGGATTAGGGGCGTTAAAGCTTGTCCTATCATGTAATGTGAGCGGCTCGGATAGTACCATTAATTAACTTAATTAAGAAGGTAACACCAAGAATACATAAATATACGTTTCTCAAGAGACGGTGAATATAACCAAAGCAACTTATTTTCATAAGGTGGCATATATTTGAGAAAAAAGGCCAAAAACTTGACACAAACGAAAAATAGCTGTAACACTTTTGCGCTTAATTCATAGCAACATCATATGTTTGTCAGATTACAAAGGTGTAGATTCAGATTTTCAAGTTAAGAATAGAACTTTTTTCTTCACTCTTACCTCTTCTGCTCGTTCTTCTTGCTTTCTATTAACGAAAATAAAACGTAATTAATATCTATATGTATATTTGGTAAATTCATTAAAGTTTCTTCTGCTTATGCAAGTTTACAAAATAATTGAATTTTCATATGTAGAGGAATTTAATAGCTTTTTAATAATTATTATCCATCAATTATTATATGCGAGATTCAATGGTTTTTCTTCGTAAAATGAATAAAACCGAACACAAGATTAAATTAAAAAAAAAAAAAAAAATAATAATAATAAAAAAATAACAAAAACAAAAAGTAAAGAAAAAAATGTTTGCAAATCCGATTCTCTATAGGAATTTCATCAAGAAATTAATTCTATAAAGGCATTAAGCAAAGTAAAATTAATTGAACAATAGTTTGGGGATTTACTGTCACCATTTGTTTTTACACCTACTCACACAGTATAACTCATTTGTCATAATTATTGCAACACGGAAAAGGAAGCTTCAGAGACCTTATAACGCACATATATTCTTGATCAGCGTCAAACTCTATGTCGATTAAGCAAGATAAAGTCACTTCATATTTTATCATTCTTAACTCAGGTAATTGTTTTGTTACTTTTTGGAAAATGTTTTTTTTTTTTTTACTAGCGGCACGAATAAGAAATTTTATGCACCACGCATAACACATCATTGCCTAGTTTTTATGTTCAATCAACAATAACTTACATAGCTATAGCAGGACCTTTCTTTTCAATCAGCTTATTTCACATTCATTTTTACATATATCATGTATTGTGAAGACCCAAAGCCGTCCCTCGTTTGGGCCTCACGGTTTTTCCGTCTCTGGTGGGGGAGAGAGAGGGTGCTAGTTTAAGATAGTGAATAATATAGTGAATAAGATAGAGGGTAAGATAGAATAGGAATAGAATAGGAATAGATGTAGACTAGAAATAGAACAAGAATACATTAAGACTAGGTTAAGAATAGACTAAGGCATATTAGTTTACTTAGTCTGGTTTTCGACTTAGTGGAGTCGAGTCTTAGACGCAGAGGAGTCAAGTCTGGTTTTAGACTTAGAGGAGTGCGGTTGAGACTTCGAAAGAGAAGTGTCTAGTTTTAGACTCAGGGTAGTCAAGTCGTGTTTAGGGGGTCTAGGCTCTCGGACGACTCGAATTATTATTTGAACTCATGTGAAATAAATAAAAGGAAATGAAGAATAAAATAACGTCACACAAAATATAAATGTCTTGTGATTTTCCTGGAGCCACTGAGTTACACCACTCACAGACAATTGGGCTGTAATGGCCCTCACAGTATATATATAATTCTTAGAAATCATCAAGTTCATATTTTATTAAAGCTAAGAAATTTATTGCTCATGGCACATTTAAGGATGTTTTCGTGTTATTTACTCTAAAATGGTTTGTGTATATGTGATATAAAATGTTCGTAACGATTAGCATTATCATATCTATATTTCTTCGCTTGGCTGTATTTTTTTCTCGCCAACTTTTACTTCTTATTTTTGTTCATGCCTTCCATTTTACAATGTTTTCTCAGCAATAATCAAAAGTTTTTACAAAAATATTTTAAATTTGAATTACACTCCGTAATGCACATCTTGCACACCTCTTCCCTATTTGACATTTTTTCCGTTTCGCCCGAACGCCCAACTCAACCAGCACCTAAAAACCAAGTGCTTTTTTCTCCACACGTTCACAAAAGTTTACCCACAACATCATTAATCTAGCATCGAGCGAGATTAACAGTCCGACCTTCTGCACGGTTGCATTAGTAACTCATATTACAAAATAAAACCTTTGTTACAAATCACTTTCTGTATCTTAGGCTTGCCTGTCCGTTCGTTTGTTTTTCCTTCTATTTTGTATTCAGTTTGCAGGTCGGAATTTTTGAGATATTTTGCTGTAATTCGGTACACGAATGTGTTTTGGCCCAAAAACGAACGCTTTTGTGAATGGTGACGCTTTTGTAAGTGGATGATTTTTCATACGACGCCTAATTTTTAAAAGTCGTTGTGCGAAAAATGTGCAATTTTCAAAGCTCTTTGTCGTGATTAAAAGTTTTCCCGGATTTTAAGTTGATGTGAAAAATTTGGATTAGATGGGGGAATCTGTTGAGCCAAATTTGCGGCTTTGGGCATCCTTCAATGTGAAGACTTTGACGAAAAGTTTGTTTTTATATGTATACTTTTTCGTGTATTATGCGTAGTGGTAAAGGGTATGTAACGGTCGGCCGTGGTCGACTGTGATCCTTTTACTTGTCTTTTAATTAATTAATGTTTATGGCGTGCATTTGCGGTGATACGTAATTTTAAGCTGAAGTTTATTTCTCAAGCAATTGTAGTAGGTATGCTTTTATTTAAGTGAACTGAAAGATAGACAATAAATTTTATCCTACTCACTATTCTATGACTGCTCATAAAAGCTTGGGTTATTTAGGATTTTAATCTCTAAGAAATCGATTTATTCCAAACAACCCAAGCTTTTATGTGCAGTCACATAAATATGCTTGGAATAAAATTTAATTTCGACATTTAAATAAAAGCTTATTTAGAAGAATTTTTTACAAAAATAATTTAATTTACACACAATTTTAGTTCGCATAATCCTACTCCTCAAGCTCTCTTATTTGACACTCACGTTGTCGGCGTTGTTAAGTAGAAAGTAATTCATCATATAGTGCCGTCTAACGTAGTTAATTTAGAATTATGTCTCTCACGTCCAGGTCTGGATATATAGGAAATTTGACTCTATCACATTGCCTTGTCATATGGCGTGAATGTGTACGTAAAATTCCATCTTGATCGGAAATTCGGAAGTGCCCGAAATATGGATTGAAAGTTTCCCTGTCAGAAAAGCAAGTTAAATAATATAAGCTTATGAAATAGTATGGGAAGACTCGATAGAGAGTCTTTTAACACATGACATTCATGATATTCGATGTTTTTACATTTTTGGAGGCTTTTTTTTATTTCATTAAACCAAAACGATTCGAATCATTTGTGTTAGCTGATTAAATTGAACCTTTCAAATATAATTTCATGTGAAATTCTCTTGAGATTCCGGCAAATGAATTATGACAGACTTGAAATTAAATTTGAATTTTTTTTTGTGGTCGCGTGCTGAAAAAAGCATCATTTCATTTAACATTATATCGAAATTTTACTACAATAAAAAAAAAAAAACAGTATTATTAATATACTTAATTAATTATTTTTTTCTTATTTGTAAAATTTATAAAATTCTGGGCTAAATAAAGAGCACTTCGCGAAAACGTAACTGTCAATGTTAATTCTTTAATTTAAATCATTTCCACAGAAGTAAAAGAAATTTATCAAAATAATTCAACTAAAACACGTAAGAGCGCTATGATCGGGCAAGGCCTACCATTATTTGCTCTACACCACTTCGCTTAATATAGCCATTCGCTCATTTTCATTTTCATAGTAATACACAAAAAATTATACATTATTTTTATGTATAAAAAAATAATTTTTATATTGGGGGATGTATTCATCAATATCATGTATGATGATCAATACATCATACAGTATTGATCAATATCATGTATGATGATCAATACATCCACTACCGTTAATTTGCTTGTCAAACATTTTATTATATTTCAGCTGCTAAACGAAGGCTTTGTCGCTATAAAAGATCTTGTTTTTCACGAGACTTCCTGTGCATGGTGCGGTTAAAAAAATAGATCTATTGGATCCGAATTTCCTGTGGTTGAATGTCTAAGGAGAAATTTTCATCGTAAAGTATTAAAAATAAGACCTACGGCGAGTCTCATCAAGAAGTGTTAAAAATTATACCCTTTTACTTTATAAAGATTCACTTTCTGTAAGAAGAATTATATAGCAGGGGCTTCAAAATACTATCCCATCCGACCCAAATTCTCCAAGCCAATGCAAAATTGGCATTAAAAAACACTATTACCTAGCGATTTTTGTCGCGAAGCTCTGAAAAGTATCTTTTTTCATACAATGCTTTTCAAAATAAAACGATTAATGGGAAATCGTCGAAAAAGCGAGCGGATTTTTTTAATACTCGCTTGTTTTAATAGAGTTTGCCCGTCGTTTAAATCGTGTCAGTGTCATCAAAATATCTCGAAAACTGAGTTCAATAGACTGAACACAAAAAGACCTGGACATATCTTAGAGGGACAAACGGATAAGCAACCTTCGATCGATTCGGAATTACTTTCTGTTTCCGTGTTTCGGTATAATAAAAAGTGGATTTATCTTTAAGTCTTCCCGGCTGTTACGTACATACGTACGAACTTAATATATCTTGTACCACAAGTGATGTCGGATATAATTAAGTAAAAAAAGCAAAAACATTGCAGAAAGTTGTTTATTTAATAAAAGTTGCTTGCCAAAAAGAACATATAAAATTTTATAAAATTCTGCAACATATGTAAAACAAGTACTAATATGCAACTTGTTTGTTTGTCAAAGAAAAATCTTTTAAAAAGCATAAAGTATTGAAGGAATATATTAGCAAACAGTATATCAAATTATTTACTAATTATTACAAATAAAAAATTTAATTTTTATTTTAAAATTTTTCGTTTTCCACTCTTTCTTAAAAAGTCTTACGCTATCAATTTTATAGCAACTGAATAAATTAATGTTGCGATAATTAATTGATTTTTATTCTTTAATTGCACTATTAATCTACGATCTATGCAATACTAAGTATTATTTTAGATAAGTCGGGTCAGAATATAGCGAGTCAAAGAGAAATTATCAAAACTACAAAAATGCAAACATATTTTGCTATGTCAAGAGACATTGCAGAATACAACGCTTTATTTAGAATTTTGGCTCATGTTCAATATAATGTTCTTTGATATCTTACTTTTGCCCCACGTTTTATTATATTTCCGTATCAATTTAAATTTATCCATCGGTCCGTGTCTCCACGAATGTTTTTGTCTAACCAAGGGATTGCTTTTTTTTAGATATGTTGTTGAAATTTGCTACAGCGAGATGTTTTCGGCCCAATGATGAGTCTCGCTGAAGGTGCATTCGATCGGACAATCCTTCATATAAAACTCTTTATATTGAAAAAGTTCTTATATCCGAAAAATTTGTCATTTTCAAAATTTCGAGACAAAAACTGCTAAGTAACAATATTTTCGCTTATTAAATTGATGTGAAAAATTTGGATCGGTTAAAGTAATTTTCTCTCCAATATAACTGCTCCTACGAAAAGTTAATCCTTATATAGTATAGGAGTTAAAAAAGCTATAAATTGCTATATTTTATAAAAAAAAAGTACTAATGAATTACTTGCAGTAAATTTGTATACCGTTGTATACTATTCTTGGGATCCTATTTCATATAAGGACTCCCATGACAATTTTTAATATTACATGAGGAAAGTAACTGAAAACATATAAGATCTTGGGTAAGAAAATTACTTTTACTAAATGTGGAGTACGTCAGTTTACTTTGTGCGTAGTCTTAGTATTTTTCCATGAAAGTAAAAGAGGAGTTTCAGCCGTGCCCGACCATTATTGTCGGGCACGGCTTCTTCTTTTTTTTATTTTTTCAATTATTTATGGTCTGGTACCTTTTAAACGCTATGCAGCGTGGCTCAAAGTTGAACAACTCTATAGAGTGGGGAAAACGCCACGAACTTCTTAATCTATCTTTTCAATATTTAGGTGCAACTTAGATTTTGATGTTTTGATGTCTGAATATGCATTAAGTGGGCATCAAAGATGGGGTATAAATATTACATTTCATAGCTTTAAGAGAGTTCTACTTAATGAGTAACTTAAGTTTTCTATAATAGTTAAAGCCTTTCAATAAGTTCTTGTAGATGTACTTTTACTTGGCTTGAAATACGGATTAGAGACTCCCTATAGTATGTAAATAGGTAGATTAAATCATGTGCGTCTACAACTTTGTGCATTAAAGTGTCTGCAATTTACGGAAGTTGTTTACGTACAAAATGTTGTAATCAATCATAACTTAAGTCAATCAACCATCAAAGGCTTCTATTGATGCCGATTTCCACTTAACGAAACCTTATTAATTAATCAAGATATTTGGAGTGGTTAAGAGCAAGTGGGGATTTGAAGTTTCGTCTACCGCCCTAATCGAATTATCACGTTGTATGAATTCTGGTAATTAGTTTCGCTAATTAATTTAGAAAATGGATCAGATCCAAATTTGAACGCGATCGCAACAACTTGGTTATGGAAATATTTTTGAAAAAAAAAAAACAAAAATTTTAAAATATTTCCATGAATAACTAAATTAAAGCAGTTGTCACTGTGAAGTTCGACAACAAACATAGAGC
>KK499878.1:695532-734331 GCA_000688715.1 Glossina pallidipes | reverse complement strand
TTTTTTTGCAAAAAAAAAAGGCAATCTTTTCCTGATATAAGTACGATTTATGGTTACTGAGGGAAAATCTCTCGTTTGGAAAGATCGCGTTTCGAGAAGAAAGCGTTTAAAGTTTTGGAATGTGCTATAGGTACGTTTTTATACCCTCAACCACCTGTGGGGCAGGGCTGTATTAAGTTTTCGAGCGCGTGTGTAATACCCGGAAGGACTTGACTATACCAAACGATTTAGAATCATTATCTGAATCGCTCTAATCTTGTCTCTCTATCTGTTTGTATGATGTGTATATATGTATTTTTGTATTCAATTTAGAGGACACAATTTTTGAGATATTTCTACGAAATTTGGTACATCGACGTGTTTGGGCCCACGGGCGAATGCTACTGAAAATAATTTGGATCACATCACTTGTCTTATATTGCAAAGTCAAGTTATACGAAAAAAAGTGCAATTTTTCAAAATTCCTCGATAAAAATGCCTGAGTAATACTATTTCGCCATTTTAAGTTCACGTGAAAATGTCATGAGCTAAGTTTTTACGACGGCAGTCGACATAGGGGAGATTCTCCAATGTGAGACGAAGTATGCATACTAAAGCATACTTTTCCTGGGTAAAAGATAGAAATTTCAAGGCAAAAAATTTCTTTGAGGTAATGAATTTTGTCCCCCTTTATTCTATTAAGCCATTAAAAACAAAAGCGGGTTTTTTTGGGAAGAATTTTCGAGTTTTAACCTATCGCCTATGCGGTGACTTACAAAGCTTTCCATCATCTGCAATTAGCAATAGTAGTAGTAGTAGCGTAGTAAAAGCAGTTTGGCAGAAGTACGCTGCAAAGATTTGGGAAAATAATGAGACTGTGCATACTTTCGAAGAGAAACTCAGACTGCTCGATTATACGCTTGACATAGGCTCGATTATACGCTTGAGAGAAGTTTGATTTCCTTCAGTCTAGCTACCAAGCGAAGGCTTTTAAGAAGATGGCAAAAAAAAAAAAAAAAAAAAAATTAAAAACTTGACATAAATCGTCTTCTGACGTCTTAGACAGTTACATTAACAGATAACCATATCTTTCTAAATCCGCACATAAAATTGTAATCGCGATTTCACGGATCGTTAAAACGCATCATATCATTTCATGCTTTATTGTGTTCGAATTGCTAAAAACTCAAGCAATTTGCTCGAACAAACGCACACCGTAATCACATTCTTATTATTAATATTTTTTTTATTTGATTGATTTTATTTGATCCTTTTACAAAAACGATGCAAATGTTGATTGATTTTTGGTCGGAATGTCAAAAATACGACTTACATCGTGTGTTGGTAACTGTTGGCTCTTCTTTCAAATATAAAATAAAAATAATAAGTGTATTGTTGCTTTAATATAATAAAATACATTAAACAAGTTATCGTAATTATTTCTCTACAGGTATTTTCTTTGAATTGTAAATAATTTTACATATTCGTTGGGATTACAACGCGATTTAATTAACTGCAGTTACATGCAAAAATCCTTTTAAAATCTATAGATTATTTATGATTTCTCATTATGAGGGCATTTAACCTACAGCTACAAACAAACGTACATCGAAATTGAATAGATACGGATACGTACACATACACAAAATAAACCGACGCACATATATATGTATACTTGCGTTACAGAATGCTACGTTGTAAAAATTATATGAATATTTTTCTACTGGTAATATATACACACACACATACATGTATGTATATGTATATATATATATCATATATATATATATATATAATATTTATAATATAAAATTTATCTTTTACTGTATTTATTTATCGATTTTCAGTTATTCTTTGTTTGTTTGGTTGTCTGTTTGTTTGCTTGTTTGTTTGCTTTTTTTCTTTTTTTTTTTTTTTTTGGTTGTATTGTAAAGTATAAAGCAAACAAAAAGCAATTATCATTTATTTCAATTGCTTGCAACCAAATAATTCAAACGTGCCTGTGTGTCTGTGTGTGTATGATGAGGGTTGTACTTTCGTAGTGCTTATAAATATCCAAAGTGAGATATAAGAGAAGAATGTATTACAATTAATACTAAAAACACTAACAATAGTAGTAAAAGAAATAATGAAAACAACAACGAGAGGAATAGCATAAAAAACACAAAAAAATTGAATTTTCAGTTAGCAACGAAGCCTTTGCTATCTACTATCATATTACATTCGCATACCCAGCGACCATTATTGGCGATCTATTACATTTGTTTTCTCCCACATTGTCAGAAGAAAAAAAGAAAGAAAGAACGTCAACAACGATTGAAAAGTTTAGAAAACATTATATTAAAAACACTATATATATTATTCGTGTAAATTCCATCGTTTTTTTTTTGCTGTCTGTAAATATTCATTTTTGTGAGAACTAAGATGCGCACACTGCAATACGTATCTCTTCGACCTGACATATATATAGCAACACTGTTGACAGAGCCGTGTGACTTCTGAATAGTACCAACCTTCGAAAGTTCCCTGTCCAACTTTATATTGATCGCATAAAGTCCAAGATTATCTTCACAACCTTTTTATATTTTTCTGAAGATCAGTTAGATTTATTACAACATATATTTTATATATTAAATCGTTCTATACGTTTCATTCATGCATTCATTTCCGCTTTGCTATTTCGTTGTGGACATAGAATCCGCATAGTGAAATATCCGGTATTCACAGAATATTGGTATTTTAGACTTCTGCTCTTTCTTTAATTTACGTAGAAAGTGCAACACAACTTCAGACGTAGCAAGAGGGCATCGCAAATAAATCTCCAACAAACTTCCTACTCTGGAAGATCATTTCGATTCTTTTGTTTTTCTTTAAGGAACTGATCCGGAAGAATATTAAGAAGGTCATCTTAAATCCTTTAACACCATAAGCTATATAGCATATATATGTATGGCGAGGGAAGTTCTGAAATAAAAGCGCGAAACTTGAACCACGAATGGAGAGAGGTTTAATTTATCTTGACAATATTGTGATAATATTTATATATAATTATAAAGAAGAGAAGCTGTATAAAATTAGGCAATAATTTATTAACTACACATATTTACTTTGTAGACATAGTAACTGATTATATTTATAAACATTGATCTTGATATTTTGTTATTGTGAAAAACATAAGTCTGAAACTTTAATTTCCAGTTATTATTGAAAATTTCACCTGTTCAGACATTCCAGTTCGCGCTCTTCATTGAATTTCAAATAATAAATTTTCTGGACACTATGCTTACATCAATTCCGTTTCAGTTTCAATAAGTGAATGTAGCCATTAGCGAATTACTGCATTCGAACTCTTGTCAAATGAATAAATATACGTTGTACAATAGCTGTAAGTTTACGCGGGAGAGTACATATGAAGCGTTTGCATTTATGTTTAATGAAAGCTGAAGACATATTCATTAAAGTAAATAATTTGATATTCATTTTCACTTCATTTTTATTTTAATTAAATCGCTAGGATTTCGATATTTAACTTAATAGGCAAGCTGATCGATTTTCTCAGTTAATAGTTCAACCAGTTTATCTTTTTGTCCGGAATTATGGCATACATTTTTAGTTAATTGAAATGATTTTTTTTCTTAACGAAATACAAAAAATTAAAGTGAAAAACATGTAAGAACACTGTACTGGGCCATCCTATTAAAGACCTTACAGAATCCTGCTGTTATTCATATAATGATTTTTCAATCTACAACTATTACATGGGAAGTGATCGAAAAAGTGGTCGGATACAAAACATATTCGATAGCATGTGTGCTTGGTTCAAAACTTGTTACTGTACCAAGTTTCATGAAAATATATCAAAATTTTCCATATGTCGGTTGAACGCAAAAATGCATGGACAGACATTACACGAGCAAAAAAACTTAGTTCGGTATAGAAAAGAAGGTGGTTATATCTTAAGCCCTTGTATGTGTTACATAGTCCCGCAAAAATTTTATATACCCTGTACTGCAAGTGGTGTAGAGTATAAAAATGTTAGAGCGTCAAGACTTATTATTCTTTTGTTTAAGACTAGATTTATGGCATCCGTCAATTTGATGGGTAATTTTTTTGAATCGTTACAGTGGCAAAAACAAAGGCAGGAAGTTGAAATTTGGCAAAAACATTCCTTGGCCGATTAAGAGTACGGGGTTAAAAAAGTGGGTGCGCTCTGTACACAGGGACGCTTCCATTGCAGATGAAGCTAAAACAATCCCCGAAAATACCGGACATTTCTTTATATTTTCTTCTATAACTCTTCCATAATCGCCCAGATGTTCAGAGCAAAAATTGTCCGATTCGCAATTAACGACAACACTTTAATTCTAACTTATTTCCGATTTATTTTTTTTTTTATCATTATTTTATCATTAATTGTTGACCTGTTAGTAAACTAATTGGAACCATTTTTGGACTAAACATGAAACAATGATCCTAACGAACTTCTCGAAAAATATATTCATAAGATCGAAAGTTTCAAATGTTCATTTTGAAGAAATTTTCGTTATGCCTTACACTATATAACCTTAACCTTAATAACTTTGAACTCTTCTACGCGTGTGACAGGATTGTGCTTAACATTTTTTGCATCTTCAAATCCTTTTTGTGCCCAGTTTTCAGTACAAGTAATCCGGCTCTTCCGCTATTGACTTTTCCAAAAATCAACTTTTTGAACCACTTTAAGGTTCTCGTCTGTTCTTATCAATAGCGGAAATAGTATAGACATTCACTATTATGGCCCTTATCTCCTTAAACATCACTTGCTTTGATTTGTAAGCTTCTCCTTAATAGCCAGCCCGCCGGGGCATTCATTAAAATATCTTTTTTTTTTCTCTTAAGGAACGAGTTTTATCTTACGTGATATAGTATACAAAGTTTCAATTAGAGTCTGAAAGAATAAAAATCACTTATTTAACATTTAAAATAACGGTACTTCGGCCAATCATACATATTCCTTTTCATAAATATTTCATACAAAGAATATAAGGATATATATATATAAATATATATACGTATGCGCTGGATGGGCAAGTATACGCCATAACAAATTTATTATACCATTCAATAGATGAAACGACTTTAAGTGCACACAAATATTCTGAATATTTTCCTTTTCCTTTTTCAATACTTTTCAATTTCGTTTTTACGTACATTCACCTAAAAAAAAAAAAAAAAAAAAAAAAAGAAAAAAGAAAACCAACAGGACTCTCTTATGTATGAGATAATGTTTGTAGCTTATAGTAAATTGATTGCTTTCGATATAAATGATCAAATATTGTTGGAATATTATACATTTAACATAGTTGGACTTCATTGCTCTTAAATGATGCGTAAAATTTCTTTTTTTCTTTCGTGCTTTCTTTGTAGTCCCCGATGAGAAATCATCGAAATAATTGCAAAGTTGGTGAACTACAGTTAGCAAGCAACTCATCATCACTACCATCATCACGATATACAATGCATCATTTATTCGAGCATAAATATTATTGAAGATTTTAGAAAACAGGTCTGTGCAATCTGATGCGCGTATAATTTTAAAAATTAAATTTTATGATCCTATGGAAAATCTTAACAAAATATATTACATTTCTTGCAAGGAATAGCTAGTGGTATTTTTATTTATTTTTACGAAGCTATCGTCGTAATAAATGAGGAAATACGTTGAAGACATTCTTTGTATTTTTTTTTGTCGACGCCATACGATTAAATTTCTCACCCAACCTCAGCCAATAAGGCTAAGGTTTGCGATGAAAGTACCATAACTAATAATTAAAAAGACAATACATTTTCAACCGAGAGATATCGAGAGATCTGCTGTAGTTGGCGTTAGGATTATGGAAATCGCGATATATTTATTTACTTTTTTATGTCTATATAATTTGTAAATAAATTTATGTAGTATGGATTTAAAGGCTGCAGGATAGTTTCGAATATATGCTCGCGTGTATTGAGAACTTTACCGCACTTGAGATTTAAACCCACGACCATTGAGTTATTAGTTGCGACATATTGCCTACTCGGCTACTCATGCGGACAAGTGATTTTTTTTTTTTTTCTAGGAAATTTTTTATGTTCATATTTAAGCTAAAATAAAATTTTCGAGAAGTAAAAAATTCAAGTTTAAATTAAAAATTGGGAAAGCGTTTAGCAAGTGGTGGTACAAGCTACGGGGTCAAATTAAGCTATGTGCATATAGAAGTGTTATACTCGCCATAGCTAGTAATAGCGTAATGCTGAGTTGGAGAATCAAAGATTGGTAGTTGACCAACGACTATCGCTTACACTTGGTCTCCTTTCTCATTCAATGATTGGATGGTTAAGCAAAACTTAATCTTTCATATTGCGAAAAATGCAATCATCACCTAAGGCTTAATCTCAGATTGTACGACGCCATAAGAAACACTAATTAAACTTTAGCTTTAATCTAAGCTCAAAAAAAAAAAGTTGCTAACTTCTTACCTTATGTGACAAGTCGCGGGCCTGATATTTAAATATACAGTATTTCTGTTTAAAAACCGACTTTAAGTTTGTGCAACTTAATGTAACAGTCTCGTAACCTTTAACGCACCGCCCAGCATTATTATTATTAATTACGTGGGAAAGACGTATCGCGACCTAGAAAATCTATTGTACACGTCCATGCCCGTAGACCTCCAGTTTAAGGATTTTTATGAATCACCTCACATTATTTGGATCGTAGCACCACACCACGTCCGGCGTAGTAAGGTGCTCATAGAGTATGATGGTACTCGTCCCTTGACACAGTCTGCCAATTATGACCCGCGTAGAAACCGGTGACCACGCGTACGTCGCTTCTTCTTAGTTCCAGGAATTCTACAGGAAGATTATTTTATCCTTTTTGCGTGTCATTGTCCTGCACATTGCTTCCAACGGCAATTCGTTTTATTCTGTGGCCATTGGGATGCCAGCCTGTTAATGTGGCTTCTTGATGCGCCGCAGAACGGTTCAGTATCTACCACGGCCACTCGGTCTCCCCCGTTGGCTAGACAGTTAGTCCCAGTTCATTGCCCCGAACACCGGTATGGCCAGGCACCTATATTAGGTGCACATCATAGTGCCTCCCTAACTCATTCAGTGTTTGATGCCACTCCACCAAACAGCACAATACTGCAAGTTAAACGGTAGGGTGGCGTTAGATTTACACTCAAGTCGGTAACGGAATTTCGAGAGATTTCATTTCCAGTTCGCAACAATATTAAGCGAGAGAATATTGAAAAAAAAAAAAAGAAGAATATTCCTCAAGATTTCTAAGGTCTATAAAATTGAACTCCAGGTATTTATGATTGAAACGAGCAAATAAAAAGAAAACTATTTCGAAGATTTTTCAGTTTTTTAACTTTTTTAAAAGACGAAAACAAGATTAATAAACATCGTGAACGTGAAAGTACAGCTTGGTAGTGAAAGTTTTGCCAAGCTTTGTGTTCGAGAATTTTTAATTAATAAATTTAATTGGTCTTTAGGATAAGGCTTTTGAGTTTTCTTCACCCGTTACTATTAACTAATCGAATCAAAATATTTTGCATTTGAATAATTTCGCACGAACGCGTAAACATACTGAGAAGGTTGGTCAAGCCTGCTATGATGCAAGTAAATGGAAGCTTTTCATTTGCTTTGCGATAAAATGCCAGAGAAGCTACTAATTTATTTTCATTTTTTTGTTCACTTTGCAAATAGATATACACGAGCGTAACTGACTATTACTACTGTTCTCCCTTGAATAGCCACTTTGTTAAATTAGCTCGTTACACCCCCTCTTGCAAATCGTTTGGTAATGGAAAGGAAAATTCTATGAAATAGATTTTTTTCTGTAAGTATCGTGATTACAAGCTTCCACCGCTAAATACTTATACCTATGATAGTGATAAAGATAATAAAGATAATAATAATAACAATGATGATGATGATGATGATGATGATAATGATACCATTAACAGTAAATAAATTTTGACTTGAAATTATGGTTCTGGCTTTTGTACTCAACTTTGCATTAGGCTTATTAGTTTTACTCTATACCTTCCTACTATTTTTAATGATAATTTAATAACATAATAATTATTTTTTGAATTTCCTTTATAGGAATAAGATATCGTAAATTAAATCTCAGTGTCATCAGTGGGAGGAGAAGTGAAATTTTCTGAATTTCTGAAAATTGTTGAATACAAAGTGATTATGTAAACGATGTAAAGTTAAGTCAGAAATACTTATATGCATAGAAATGAATTTTAAATGCCCATCAGTCTTGTCTTGAGACACATTTTTAGACAAAGTTAGTCAAATATTTCCCAATAAAATTGTTTAGATTAGTGTAACTTTAATACTAAGTGTTTTAATGAAGATGTACAATTTGTAGATTAGAAAATGAATAGAAAAAAAAAAAAACATTATCACATTTGCTAATTCAGTGGAAATTAATTGAGTATTAAAAATGAGTCAAGATCCACATCTTAGAATATCACTTCCATCAAGGCGGTAAAGTTTTGCAGCCTTGTGAACAAAATTCGAAACGATGAATACGTTTCACGAAAAGCTCTAGTCGATCAATTGTTGATAAAACCGATGGCAAAGGTCAATGTTATGATGTCGCTGCGAAACTTAACATTAATTAAAACAAATAAAAACACTATAGTGACATAAGGCCCACCATTAAATACACTTCGCTCAATACAGTTATTACTATGGTGTCTTTTCAAAACAAGGCCTTACGTTAGAAGTGGTCGACCGATTTCAATAGCGTTATTCCTTGGTTCTCAAACATGTCGCCGGACCAACTTTCATCAAAACATCTTGAAAATTGCAACCTATAGGTTGAACATATGAAAACAGGACACACAGGCAGCAGACAGACTTAGATGAATACTGAAAATGATTGTGAATCGGTCACTATAGTAAACGGTGGCTCGATTCCAACTCCTTCTGGCTGCTGCATACACCCGCACAAACTTATGCCTTTGTATCACAAGTCATAAAGGGTATAAAACCAGTTTTAAATAGATTTGCATATGTCTGGACATGAAGAGAAGTTCATGCATTAAGTGTCAATCATTCGGTTTTTTTATTAGGCGATTCCAATTTGGCAGTAGGGTCTAGTAGGAATCCTCAAATAGTAATTTCCTTCATGACGATTTCAATCGTTGAAAAGTAATTTGTTCATTGCTCGAACTATCTTCCGTCTAGTCTTAGAACTGTTACCAATAACCGTTAGTCGCTTTAAGCAAAGAATAATTGTTTTGAATAATCTATAAGCATTGTCATGGATTTATGAGCTTAATTAGCGGATTACAATTTAATTGTAAAAGTGTTCGCACATTGAAAAATATTCGGTGCTTGCAAAAATGTTGGTCATTTTTTCACTTGAAAAAGGCATTTATTGAGAAAAATTGGTACAATATATACTGAATGACCGTATTGCTGGCAACATGTCGATATCGTGCTGAAAGAACTTTTATTGATTTGGCATCCCACCGATCCCACCACCGACTCAATTTTGCACTTCTGCAACTTTGTGGAGCTGAGCACCAGTCGCGCCACGATGTATCGATCTCAACAAATCGTATTGAGAAGGCGCCATGTCTGGTGAGTACGCTGCGTGAGACAGAGCTGCCACAGCCATTCGAGCTGCAAGACTGGTGCCGTGGGCAACTCATGCAATAGTGGCCAAAAAGGCATTTGCAGTCAATATGGCAGGTAGCCATATTTCCTCCTTTTTGATCTTTCCCATCGCAATGTAAGCGTCTAGAAATAGTGGAATCCTCAATTGCTAACCTGTTCGAAAGTGCTTTGAGAGTTTGAGTTGGGTTTTCGTACAACAAGTCTTGCAATTGTCTTCCAACGGTCCTCCAGACCGTTTTTTGTCATGAAGTCATTTTGAAGTTCATTGTAAATGTAAGAAAAATGTGCTTAAATTTTGGCGATAAAAAGCCCCGAATTTATCTGCACTACATCTGATATATAAAAATTGCAAATTTTCCCTTTTGAAATATTACATCTGTGCATAGTTCCATGGAAAAATTCCGCAAATGGCATTCATAAATTCTGATCCTTTTACATCAAAATAATGGTGTGTCGCACTCTCAGTAGGGAATCACAATTTTCAGAAGAATGACAAGAACCATTACAAATCTATTAAAACATATATGCGTTAAGCAAAAAAAAAAAAGAATTTCGCAAAAGTAATTATGGGTCTTAAATGGTTCAATAGTGACGTACACTAAATGAATAGATGTTTAACGAACGTCCAATCAATTACTTGAAGTAATTTACAGAAGCTCGAGATGGAAAATGAATTTTATTTTTGCTATTTAATTACATAGTAACGCCCGTTTGACGGTAGATATAATAAGTGATTATCTGATTGACGCATCACTCATACTCACTAGTTATATGAAAAGGCGTAAAGAAAATATAAGAAGTATTTTGCAATAAATTAATAAATATTTAAATTTGTTCTTCATAAATCTACATAAAATCTTTTTTAGCTAAGAAAATTACAATAAAATTAAGCAAAACATAATTAGGATTAAACGTTGAAATGCAGTATTTCTGAAGCTTCTCTTCTTTAAGAAGAGTTAATAACGTTTTCCTTTATGCAAGTATTTCTTATAAAAATTCAAAATTTTCTTATTATTTTGTTTTTTTCACTCATCACCGAAGTTTTGGAAGGTATGTTCATTTTGTCGGAAACACCCATAAGGAAGCTTCACACGTCCTATAAAGCGTATGAATTCGTGTGCGCTATCAAATTGTGAAACGATCCAAATTCTCGTGCGTGTAAAAATTGGGACATCGTTTTAAAATTTGACGGAAGAATCGGAAATTCTTGCATACCGATTGTTACTAGCACTAGAACTGCCGCGTGGGTTTATATGACCTTTTTGAGCTCTTAACCTTAAAGTAAATGGTTACAAAGCTTGTAAACTTCCAATATATTTCGATGATTTTTCTTTATATGAAAAGATCTTTACGTCGTCTAGTTTTCGAGGTACCGATGACGTATACCTATTTCAACCGTTATGGTTCGTTTCTTACCCATAACTTTTGTAGAATAGCTGCAGTCATAAAAATGAAGATGGGGAGTTGAAATTGTCCACGGCCATCAGATGGAAGAAACTGATATTATTTTCATATATTTGTCTGTACTTTTCGATCCCATGAAAATAGTTATGAAGACTTATGATCCAGGCGTTTATCAGGATCACCACCAAATGGTCCCGACCGGTTTATTTATACGACCGCAATTAACGATGTAACGAATTTACATTTTCACCACCCGATTGCAAATAAATTAAAAATAAATCGAAATTAAAATTTTATCGTTAATTGTTGGCGTATTAGTAATCCAAGCCAATCGAGATAATTTTTGGAATACGCAGGTGGTTTTGACGAACATTTAGATGGCAGATATCTTTCCGGGATGGAAAGTTATGGACGAAAATTTGAAAAAAAATATCCCTGGTTTTTCGAGATTTTCTCAGTTTCCAAACCAGCGCCGGCTTGTACGTGGACAGATCACAACCCTTTTATTAACATGGGATCGTGGAATTGATCAAAAATGTTTACGTGAAATTTCCGCAGATTATTTTAAATTTTGCCAGTTAAGTGATACCGCAAAGTTAGAAATGGGTCTATGCAAAACGTCCGCGGTTCTGGTGTTGCGAATAGGGTAAATCGATCAAAGTATACCTTTCTGGTGGAGCATAAACTACTAACACTTCTGTTCTCATAAGCAAAAAAAAAAAAAAAAAAAGAAAAAATGAATTGAGTAATCGACTCATTACTCATACACAATGATGGAATACTCAATGAATGGTCCTACGTTATCTGTAGAAACGTGCCAACAAATTGACCATGCTTACGTAAGATTGTGAAGCATTGAAATTTCATCTTGTTTGCTATATTTCCTTTTTTGTCGCTTTCAAAATACAGTTAGTGGGTATAAGAGATTCTGTCCGAGTTGAATGTAATTTTCTTACTTGATTTTTGTTTTGTTTTTTTTCAGATTCGTATAAAATGTTTTTTTTTTAAATTGTCGCTTTTGAAAAATTTCTTCGAAATAATAGTATGGACAATGGCACACATGTTCCATTTCCTATTCATATTTAAATCTACACGAGATTAGTAAAATGCTATTTTTTAGTTTTCTTTTTTACTTCGTAACGAAATATTATTATAGGAATATTCTGGATTGTTGTTATTATATTGTTGTTGTAGTCTTTTATAAAAAAAGATATTTTCTCTTTGCATTTTATTTCCTGTAATTTATGGCATAAATAATAGAAAGCAAACTTTCAAGTGAACAAAATATCCTGTTTATTTCAGCATAAGTATCACATATATATATACAATATATTCTATGTAGTTTTTCAAATAATTTTACACAAATTCGATAGAAAGTGATATATAAATAGAAGTACTTTGACTATGTAAGCGATTGCTCTTGTAAGCGAAAATATTAACAATCATTTTTGAAAATCGAAAGATTTCATCGGATAAGTTCGTAGAGCGACACACAAACGTGTCCATATGATTTTTAGATAACACCCTCCTTTATACGAAGTGTATCAAAATTTCATAGCATTCCGGCCATTAGTTGACTAGTTGCAGTTGTTGAGGTGACACTACTTTTGTAATTTCCAAAACAATGGAAAAATCCGAATTTCTTGTGTTGATAAAACATTGCTTGTTTAGGATGTTAAGTACCATTGAAGCACAAAGACGACTTGACAAGTGTTATCTGGACACTGCTCCTGCAAGACAAATAGTAGAGAACCGGTTTGCGCATTTTTAACGCAGCCGTACAAACACCGATGAGGCTGAACGCTCTAGTCGCCCGAATCCGGAAATCGTTGCAGAAAAGATAAAAAAACAAATGCCCAAAATCAATTTGGAAGATCGCAAAGTGAAATTGCATGACATAATTGACTCCCTAAAGATATCAAAAGGCATCCAATCCACCGTTTTGCATGAAAATTTGAAGTAGATTTCGCAACAACAACTTGCTGATTATTCAAAGCGCTCTTCGTAACTGCTTCGGTGAAATGAAGAGGATTTTTTGAGGGATTTATATGGAAATGGATGAAATATGGATCACTCAGTTTACTACAGAGTTAAATTGGCTATCAACCGAGCGGACAGTAATCTGTGAAAGCCGTGGAAAGCGACAAAAAGCGCAAAAGTTAGTGTGAAGGTCATGGCGTCCGTATTTTGGAATGCGTATGGAATAATTTTTATCGACTCTGTTGAGAAGCCATACACGATCAATTGTGAATATTATAAAGTATAATTAGTCCCTGCGAATGACTTAGTTGAAAAAAAAAATCCTCACATCAACAACAACAAAAATTCTCATTCATCAAAAGAATGTATCGTGCAACAAATCGACCACAAGAGTGGCAAAATTACACGAATTGCACTTCGAATTACTTTCACACTCCATATATAGCCCCCAGCGACTATTACCTGCTCACGAATCTCAAGAAAATAGTCACCGGAAGGAGATATGCCTTCAACGAAGAGGTGTTCGCCGAAATAAAAGTGTATTTTGAAGGGTTGGTTAAAGCGTTGGAATAAATGTATTAGTCTCGAAGGAAAAAGTTATGTTAATGAATAAAACCAAGTTTTGCTTAAAATTCGTTGTTTTATTAGTGATGCTGCGATCTTATTGAGTGATGCATTTATTGCCAACTTTCTCGTATTTTCTTTTTAATGTTAGGTTCTTTTAACTATATTCCCGTTTTGCATGACTCGGCGAAAGCAGCAATGCTTTAAGTCCAGGTTACTTTCAAATTATAATGGATTCTTCTCCAAACCCATTGTTTACGAAAGTTAAAGCTACATTTGGGCTACTAGCTCTCCTCTCTTCTTTTACCGCATATTTCTCCTGACTAACGCATTATTTACGCGTTTGCCAGACGTTCCCAGATTGGCTAGTGATTTCAAAAAAAAAAAAAAAAATTATCTACTCTCAAGCGAATTCATTAAAAAAAAAATCCAGTTGTGTTAAGAGTTTATTTCAATACCAAATTTCTCAGTCATTGTTCATAGATCTGACAAATTTGTTTCACATTCGAAAAATGTTAATAATTTCAATATATTTTCATATCGAATTTGTTACTTCAAAACCTTAATGGTCATAGAAAGTAGTAAACCTATCCTGCCTATTATACGATTAGGTATTTTTAAAATATGCCGCTAGTTCGCTTTGCAAATAGTTATGTAAGCGATTGTTCTAATCAGTTTGATGTGTAATGCGTTTATAAAAATCGGGTAAATTTTAAACAAAACATCGGTCAATATCATTTGGAACTGTAAAGTAAATATCATCTCTAACAGCAAATCCATATGGTTTTTAAAAAGCCTGAGCCAACAAACGGTGCCTTCAAAAATTTCATGCTACTTCGGTCATATGTTTAAAAGCTACAGTGCTTTTAGTGACGCTGCTTATGTTGTGTTCAAAGAACTCAAGAAATCTGAACTTCGTGTCTTAAGCAAGTATTGCCTTTTGATTGAATCATTTATTTGAATCTTTGAAAGATTCTGGAAATTATTTTCAATAATTGAAAAGTGAAGTAGCAAGAGAGAGTAGCAAACATCCTAAAGAAATCGAATGACGATTAATTCACAATTTTCAATGAAAACTTGATTACGAGCAAAACTGTTTTCCGAATGGGTAGCGCGTTTGCTTAGGATGAAAAAAAGAAACTGTATTTCAAAGCAGTAGAAATGAAGCGAGCGCTTCTTTGCAAGGTTGTCTCTCGAAATATTGACCGATGTGCCGTCGAAAAGTCATTGTTTTAAACAATCTATATTTCATTGCCGGGAATCCAGTTCAATTTAAAAGGTGTTTGAAGAGCATTTCGCCCATGTCCATGAAATTGTTTTAACTTAATTCTTACGGAGGGTAAATACTTTATTTTCCAAGTTTTGGTCAAAATTGGTGTTAGATTCAATATCTATGGTCACCTAAAGTTTTGAAATTTGTAGTTAATCGATGTCAGTAGTAAGCTGCCGACCAAAGTAAAAAGATTTTTATAGACTAAAACGTTTATGCTCTTCAATAATGCACCTTTTCTCTTTCATATGCCAAAAAGAATTAAATTTCGTGGGCATTACAGATTTTGATTGCTGTTATCCTCAATAGGGACATAAATTTGTGGTAGAATCTAGAATATGTGAACGAAGGGCAAAAGGACTTAAAAGGACGTAAAGGACTTAATTACTTATGAGAATTTAATAAAACCCTTAAAGAACTTGAAAATGATTTCTAAAAAGATTCTAAATTAATCGAATGTAAAAACTGGCGGATGCTATCGTAGTTGGAAATTATTCTCATCATTACTTGATGAAAAAATAAAAGATAAAAAAGCTCCAAATTTCTATATGGAATCGTATGTTCCACTATAGGGTACTATCATTTTTCTTTCTTCCTTTCCCTCTTTCACTTTCTGTCCCTCTTCTTCTCTATCTTTCATTGTAATAGGGTTATAAAAAACAAAAAAGAAGGACTTCTGTTTATATGCCGTACAATTTTCTTCATTTTCTTTTTCTATACCCATCACCGAAGAATGAGGGGTATATTCATTTTGTCAAAACGTTTGCAACGCCCGCAAGAAAGCATTAGAGACTATAAAGAGTATATATACTTGATCAGCATCAAATTGTGAACCGATTTAAGCATGTCCGTCTGTCCATCTAAATGTCTGTCTGTCTATGTTATATGAACATTCTCCTGGCCGCAAAAATGAAGCTGCTGATTTCAAAGGTGGCAACAACATTGGAAGTTCTTGCGTATAGGTTGGTATTGAAAATGGACCAAATCGCTCAAAGGACACGTCCACAAAATCCCGTAAACTGAGAATACCTCTTTTTTCAAAGGGAATTAAAAATTAGTTTTTTGCCCATTACTCATAAACTGCAGCAAATAAATGTGCAAAAATTTGAATGCATATACTATGGCCAATGCTGTAGCACTTGTGCACAAAAATGGAAAAAATTTACCCCACCTATCCAATTTATATAGTGTATCAAAATTGTATTACACGTTTATAACGCGCAGAAACAAGTTTCAAAAACCCCATCAAGTATATAAATTCTTGGCCAGTTTCCATTCTTGATTGCACCTAAACATATACGCCTGTTCGTCTGTCTATCTGTCTGTTTGCGCAACTTTGTAGTATTTGTGGTAAACATACTCCCGTTAACGAAAATGAAGATATCGCCTACAAAATTGCAAAAGAATTTGGAATGGACCTAAACTTTTCAAAGGACCCGCCTAGAATGCCCACCTGCCGCTACGACAAAAATTTTCATTTTGAAAGTAGAAGAAATCAACTATGCCCACTTCATATTATAGAACATGAGATTTTTGTCTTTTGACTTCTTTTGTTTTTTTTTTTTTTTTGAGGTAAACGGTGATGGGTATACAAGACTGGATCGTCACCAAATTTAATTTTCTTACTTGTTTATATCTGCTGTTCTTTTGTTGGTTGATTTTAATATGAAAGCATAAATTGTTTTTGGGTGAAGGTAAGGAAAAAGAAAAAAGTTAAAAAAGAGAAACAAAATCATTCAGCTTAAATAAAAATGAAATGTATATACGCTTTTTTCGGCAAGTGCTATGCATTCATACAATCTAGCATACATTGATCTTTGCGCCTCGATATGCTTGTGTGTGTGTGTTTTGTACATTTACTAAGCCATGCTGTAAAATTATTGCGAACAGCAATTGTGTGCAAAGCACGTACTGAATATTTTTTATACGGATTTTCTTGATTGTCGTCCGTTATGCAGTTTATGTTCTCTTTTCTTCTTTCTAGTCGTTAGCAAAGGTTTTCGCATTCCTTATGTAACATCTTATGATTACTGTAAGACTTTTAGCTGAGCTAAATATATCCCGCTGACTAGTAGAGCAATTGCACTTGTTCGCAAAAGCTTATTGTTTAAAGTAAAGAATATGTCTTTACATATGGGAGAAAGAAATAATGGGAAAAAAAGAGAAAAACGCTATCTCTAGTTATCGCTCGAAAAGGATGTTATTTCTTTATGAAGGTTTGAATGTTTGCGTTAAATAGCGCCTATGCGTGTATGTGTATCTAAGCTCGTTTTAAGCTAGGTCTACGTTAAAAAAAAAAAAAAAACGATAATAATGATGGTTATCGATATATGCGACTTAAGCCATACATAAAATTTTTCATTGTTTTCTTTTTTCTCTTGTTTGTTTCTATTCCTTTTCTTTGCGTGCACTGAGCGTGAATTTGCACATGTGTGTGGGTGTGGATGTATGCGTGGTTGTTTATAGTATCACTAGAGCAGGCTTTTGTAATGAATGCATGTGGTAGCCCTGAGTCACATACAACTAACCCGACTGACATCATTGGGTTAATTGATTATATTATAAAGAATTTCTTTTATTTACTCAAATGTAACCCTTTAGACTTAAGCTTCGTTATCCTTAATACTTCAAAACAATTAATATTGCACAGCATTGTTCTCCCGATTTACATAACAGTAGCTAGGAAACAAAGTGAAACTTTCTCTAGGCACTCTATATGTCTTTCATGCTTTTCGCTGTATATACACTAGAAAAGCGTGTCTTTAATGTGCAGAACACTTCATTAGCCTGAGACAGCATGAAAAGTATCAATGAAGAGAAAGTTTTTGTAGGCAAACAAACAATTGATATATAAATTGTTCGAAGTTACATTCCCTACATACTTAAGTTTTCAAGTTTATTAAGAATTATTGGCAACATGTTGTTTATTACTCGTCGTATGGGTGTGTGCACGTAGTACGAATTATATTAAATTCAATTTTAAAGATTAAAATACGAATAGTTTCGATGCACTACTATCATAAAAAGCTTGGTTTAAGACTTAACCAAAGATTATTCAGTCCGTTGTTAATTGATTTGAGGTTTTCCTTAGAGAGTACATATATTAAATAAGAGGATATTTCCATACGAAGTTACTTTAGCAATCATTGTTGACCATTATGTAGTTTATATAATCAGCGTTTATATGAAATCAAACATTTCTTATAATACTTAAAATTAACCACAAATTTGTGTAAAAATTTTCTCAAATGGCGTGTCATTTGCGAAATTTCCTTTCTGTGATCTTGATGCCAAAAAAGCTGTTCCCTTCTCGTGGGATAGTTAATGCTGATCTTAGTTGAGACTGACTGCAACTTGACGACAAGCAGGTTGCAGTATAGCATGGACTCGTTGCAGAGGATTCTTCATCAAGTTGTTTTTTTTTTATAAAAAGTTCGCGCTATTTTCGAACAGTCAAAAAAGATTGTCATTCTGATTACATTTGACAAGCAAAAACTAGTGAAAACATCACAGTGGGCCATGGCCCACTATTAAATCACCAATTATTCGCGTGAAAACTTCTCAAAAGAAGACTTTATGTGAGATGTGATCGCAAAAGTGCTTCAATCCGAACCATTTTCAATCGAGAACGTCCTTGGGCCAAAACATGTCAGCGCGGAATATTTCATCTAAATATCTCAAAAACTGCACCCTGTAGGACGAACAGGAATACATGAATAGATATTAGACAGACAGAGCGACAGGCAAGCTTAGGAACTGATTCTGAATCGATCAATATAATAATAGGAGGCTCTGTCTCAACTACTTCCGGGGGATGTAAATATGGGCGCAAACTTTAATGTGCCCTTATACCACAAGACAGTATAACTATGAGGTTTTTAAATATGCGTCGATACACGCTCGCACAATTCACTAAAGCAATTTGTTGTGAACACAATTATTCGGAGTGATGCGATTCACTTTCATTTGCTTGGGTACGCCAAGAAGTACAACTGGCGTATCTGTGGAGAAATAGTCAAACAATCTTTTCATCTACCATAGGTGACGGCTTAGTGCGATCCTGTTGATTTGACCGTTACATTGTTGACTGTTCTGTTTTTACCTGAAATTGATATTATGGTTATGGGCGACAGTTACTTTTAACAGAACGACGCTCCCGGTCATAGTGCGTGTGAAATAATAACACTATTAGTCTTAGTATCACGCCTCTTGTTGAAAGACCCCATATTTTCATCAAAAGAGCGCAGATGTGGAAGGAATGGAATGTAGCAGTTAAGCGTGGCTATCTTGATCACCTCAGCGTTTAAAACTCGATGAAGCTTCAGCGGTAAATAGGGTCTCGAAAAAACCATTTAGATCTCGTCGAGAAATACTTTTGCGAAAAATAGCTAATGTAAGAGTTCGCACCGTTGTTTAAGTAAAGCATCAGATTTATTGGTATTTCATTAACTTATTTCCTTCAAGGTTCGCTGCTTTGCGTTGAGCAGCAGAAAAAAGAAATTTCTTTTACTTTCTTTCCCTCGTTAAGAAATTTAAATTTAACAAACTTTGCTTAAGCGTTTATGTGTATTGAAATTTTCTCTTCTTTTATGCATGGATTTCATTTGCAATTTTTTTATGTGCAGAATGAAAATAAGCTGTTAATGATACCGAACCGTTTTTACAGCTTGGATTTAAAAAACAGGAAATGTGCTTTAATTTTCTTCAAAGTACTTGCAAATGCATACACGATTCTTTACCATATACATGTATAACTGTGAGTGAAAGTTTCTCTTCACCACCGTTTTACAAAGTTAATATTTACATTTTCTTGTGCAGTTCTCCTGATTACTTAACAGCTTCGTTTATAGAAGTTTTCTTTTTAACACTCATAGTTTGCATATCTTTTAGCCAAGCATTAAAGCATTTATAAGCGTTTGTTGGTGTGTATGCTGTGTGACTTGCTTCGGAAAGTCAATAAAAATGTTAAATAAAACAAGAACCAAAGTTATATACGAATCACGGTTTTGCTGTTTTATTTATGCGTGTAATGCAATTCGAATTAAGCTCTTCCCTGTAAAACAAAAATCCAAGTGATGACCGAGCATGGTTTACTTATCTTCCACCAACTTTTCCATTTATTGAAGTTACCGCATATGTATCACTCTGCTCACATACGTCTTATAACACATACGGTCATTAATTTATATGAGTGGAAATCGTTCATTCTTAAACAGCCTCAATCATCAAACAATATCTATAAAGATTTCATGGTATTTCATTCAATTGTTTAAAATAGATACCAATTTGAAAACGAACGTGTGGCAACTTTTTTCTTCTCCGCTGAAAACAATAATGTGTCGTTGGCTTGTTACCTTTAAAAAAGGCAACACAGGAAAACTCTGGGAATTATTTTCGATTATGCAAAATGAAATTGCAAGAGGTACCTGACATCTTAAACATACCTAACTTGGGCAGGAGTGGGCACCTCTTATATTACCAGCAGAAAAAGTGCTCAAATTGAGCCCTGCAATCGCAAATTTGTTTGCATTCAAGTTCAATTAAGTGCCCCTTTCACGACATTCTCCAGATCTAATGATATTCTAAAGTCATGGCAGAAACTTGATAAATCATTCTATAAATGATTCAACGAAATATTACAGAGATGTTGAATTCATCGCACTATACCTAATGGAGACTATGTTGACGCATAAGCTTGAATTTTGTTAGTTTTTTTCTCTTACCTAACCGAACAAGTCGTATGTTAGACCCGATTCACCCTAATTTTCGATATAGATTTTGTAATTTTTGTAAGTTTTATTTACGTACAAGTAAAGCACAGAATGTGGCTTAAAGAATAAGCAGAAAAAAAAAAATAGAATCAATCTCTAAAGTATGCAATAATATTTCATTTAAAAAAGTCCTTAGGTGTAGGCTATCGGACGTGGTATTTATAAATCTGCAAATATTTAAAATTCGAAGCGTTTTCAATGATTTCGATGATAATAATTGTTTAACTATAGCCTGAAACTATTCTATTGCAAAGCGTCCCAACAACCATCTCGTGAACGTGAACGGTTTTGGCAACGAAGGTAAACGGAACAAGCACATTTTTGTTTATTTGTTTGTAAAATTTATTTATTTATTTTATGCTTTTCCAAATAAAAGAAGTTTTTACAAAAAGCATATCAGTGTCACTTAGTTTGCTTTTTGTTCTGCTTTTGTTGTCACTTTTGTTGTGTTTTCTTTTTCCTGAAAATATTGCTTTTCTGAATAAATGAAAAAGAAAAAGGATTTACCCAAAAAAAAAAAAATGAGAAAGAGAAAATCGAAAGCAAATCAATAAACCTCTTACATTGCATGCTCAAGGGCCCCTAAAATATAACAAACATGCAGAAAACAGCGTTTGAATAAGATTTCAATAGCAATTCTTCAACATGTAAACTTTTCTTCTTTCAATAAAAAGTAAAAACTATGAAAAGTGACAAAAACAAACTTACGTAAAATTTAAATTTTTCATTTAAGAAGCATTTTTAAAAGGTGTTAAGGTTCTCGAATTCTTCTTCGAGTTCTTTTTAAAAATTTTTCTTAGATTTGGGTATAATTCTCACAGAATATGTGTGTACAGTGGTTCTTAAAACCAAATTTGACTGATTTTATTTGATTGTTTATTGTTTGCCTTCTATCGTTTCAAGGCAATAAATTTTAAATGTTCTATGCCCAAGAATGTTACTTTAAGAGTGTTCCATATTGGAATTCAGATGCTCAACACAAACTTCATTTATTTCGTGAAAATGTTATTAGTTTTCAGTTTCCGTCATAAACAGACGTTCTACTTATATGAGGCCTTGCTTTTGACGCATGCGATAGACGCATGTGGTTCAAATTTGGTCGACATAATTTTAATGTCAAATTACTATCGTGAACAAATTTTCATCATAAAATTAACAATTAGACCCATTTGGCATATGTGGGTATACATTTCCTGAGAATCCTTATATGTGGTGCTATCCAAAATAAGGCCTTATATGGAGTATGGTTAAAAAAGTGGGCCGATCCAAACCAATTTCACTAGCGTTCGTCCTTTGGTCAAAACACGTCACTGTACCAAATTTTATCGAAATATCTGAAAAATTGCGACCTGTTGTTTGAACATAGATTTACATGGGCAGACAGCAGACCGAAGGACAGACGGGCAGACAGGCTTCGATCAATTCAGATTCTAACTTTGAACCGATCGATATAATAAAAGGTGGGTCTATCGTAAGGCTTCATTCTGCATGTTACATACGATCGCACTAACTTAGTATACCCTGTGCCACAAGTGGTGCAGGATATAACTAGTATGAAGTATATAAGGAGAAGTAAAGAAGAAAATATATAAATAAATAATTAAATAATAATTCAAAAGAGGAATGAAAAAAAAGAAAAAACCCGTATACACAGCTAGCACAGAGATACACCTTCAACCAATACAGATCCAAGTTCCAAGTGAACTCCTAAACCATTGCAATCATGCAAAAGCTCGACAACCGATGACAGTAAACATTACAAGTTAATTTTCGAATCATAGTGAGATGTTAAGATTAAAAGTGAGTTTAAACACAACGTTGGAAAATCGCGCGTATTAAGCAAAGTTGTTTTCCTAGACTTTAAAGAGTCCGATAATGAGGTTAAGTGATAGACACCATTTAGATTTCTGCAAACAACTCTGAACGCATTAAACAGCTCATAATTATGTTTAAATTGCCATTGCAAGCTTAATGAAAATACCATATCTAGAGTGCCACCAAGTCATGTGGACGAATCGATAGTGCCATTAATTAAGTTAATTAGGAACGAAATACCAAGAATAAATTTACGTTCCTCAAATGACAGCAAGGATAACAAAAGCAACTTACTTTCATAAGGAGGAAGAGAGACAAGCGGGTCCCAACCTAAATTCTTATGCTCAAACAGCACGAATTGCTTTTGAACGGACTCAATTGCATCCACATAACACTATAGGAAGGAAACTACACAACAGAGACATAATCAAGTATTGGTCTAACTAAGCGCATTTATAGCTTTTTTGTAATGTAAGGATCCTTAAGCTCTTTGGACCACCTCTTAATGAAACCTAGCGCGATCTTTTACTTAAAGAGAACTCAATAAGCGAATCAAAACGTAATCGTTGGTCGAATAGAACCCCTAAGTCGATGAACGAATCTACGTTTTACAACTTGTGTGAACCGATGAATCACTCAGTATTGAATGACTTCCTCCTTGAGAAAGAAAGCTTCTTGCATTTTTCTCGACTTAACTTCATAAAATTTAACGGGCACAAAGTAACCAAATTTTTACGTCAATTGGAAGTTCACACGACGGCGATTCCAAGGAGAAGGAAGAAAACAGTTTAACGTCATCATTGTACATTAAGATATGATCGGATTTAATCACTGAGGGGAGATCATTAGTGTATAAATTAGATAAAAAGGATGCTAAGTGACTGCCTTAAGGCACGCCAGACATCACGGAAAATTCCTCCGCGGTGATGGAGTTAAATGATCTGATAGGCAGACAAGCAAATTATGCAGACAAGCAGATTATGAAGATTTCATTAAGGAGAAAGGGAAGCCAGAGGCCTGGAGTTTGAAGATCAATAAGTTATGTTTAACTAACTCAAATGCTTTACTAAAATCAGTATGCACGACATCTGCGCGAGAGCCACTAGAGAAAGCCTTGAAAACGATCCAAGTAAACTCTAAAAGATTCGTAACAGTTAATCTTCATTACCGAAAGCTATGCTGGAATGGAAAAACATAAGATTTGATAGCAAAAGCTAAACGCCGAGTAACAATTCGTTCAACTTGGCGACGCCTCTGTAGTTCTCAATGTGATGTCTATTTCCACATTTGTGAAGCGGAATAAAGAAATTACTCTTCCAACACAACGGGAAAACTCCGGATTTCAAGGACTGATTAAAAATCACCGAAATAATACGACATAGGTCGTCAGAGCACTATTTGCGTATACATGATGGAATTCCATCAGGCCCAGGGGCATAACCATAATTTAGAGACCTAAAACCATCTAAAACGTCCTTTTCTGAAACGACTAAGTTAGTAATCGGATACGGATAGCTAACACTTAAATCCGAAACAGCAGTTTAAAAATTTCATCTGAAGTACTCAGCAAAGAGATTTGAGGTTTCAATATCATCAGAGGATGGCTCTGAGCATTGAAAGAAACACGCGAGGTGTATATGAAGATTTTTCTTTTGAAGTCGACAAACTTAAAATAATATTTCGCATTAACAAGCAGTGAGGATATTACCAACTGAAGGTATCTGCAATAGCATTGGTGGTTGAGGTAATCACCTCTATGCCTTGCAGCAGAATAAGCGAAATAGTCGTCAGCAGAACCAATAATTTTATAATATTTAAACCGTTGCGGGCAGCTGGTACGAAGACGAAGTTGCTTGATTGACACGGATGCAGAAATAGCTGGGTTTAATGCATTATAGAACGATGACGGTAGGGTTTCAATATTCCCAGCAGAAAAATCGAGCATAAGGTGTGAAAGATGAGGAAGTTGTATTTGGCACGTTAGCGTAGTCCAAGAGACCATCATGACTGTAAAGAAAGGAAATACAAGTTGCTGAATGATGTGGATCCTCAGTTAAACTAACAGGAGGATAGCGATTTCTAACTAAATCCGGGAAATTGGCAAAACAAAGATCTAGCAGCCTGCCATTGCAATTAGGAGAACGGTTGTATTGTGAAATAGAAAACGATCAAATAATTCATTGAAAAACACAATAACTCTAGCAGACGTTGATGTGGGAGCCATAAAGCCAGAACTATCACTGTAACACCAAGTGACTCCTGGCAAATTGTAGTCCCTCAACACTATAACTATATCAGTAGGTTTAGACTTCTCGGCCACATCACAAATGAGGACAGCCTGTTCCTTATAAGTAGGGATGTGCGCATTTGGAGGAGTATAAGAGCAAGTTACATATAATTGTTTGTAACGAGTCTTCATAGTCGGGGTATGTTCAGGGCTACCCAGGAAATACCTTTCCAAGAAAATTTATCAAAAAAAAAAAACTCTTGGATCTTCGTATTTTCGCTGAACTTATGTTTTTATTGTTTACGAGTAATTCGAATATTTATCGTATTTACAATTACGATATACCGTATGCGATAAGCGGTTTTCGTAGAAAGGAAAAAAAACGAACGTGGTGGTTCGCGACCCGACTCTTGCTCGTAGTCCTTTCCTTAGATATTATTTTCTGCGTATCTTCCGTACCTAGTTCTGCGAGAGATGTTACAGCAACCAACCTTGAGGCAATAGAGCCGCCCGTCTCTTCCTACCTGTATTCTATGTGCTTTTATTGTCCGTAACCGTTCGAAACATCATGGAAGGAAGTGGTCCCATCCGTTGTTCGGGGCTGACGACTAAGCTGAGCCTGAAATCACCGTCTCCGCAAGTCACTTACTGGTCTGTCGTTCAGGGATGATGACTGAGCTGAACCTGCCATCCCATATCCGTAAGTCAAAAAAAAATATCCTCGCCAATAAAGTCAAACACAAGGAAATATTTTGCCCGAGATCTCTTACTTGTTTGGCTGCTGTAACAGAAATGAAAGACCGAGCGTCACGCTCTCTTATAGTGACACGCTCTCTTATAGTCGCGATCACCATCGCTGTCCCGTTACACAGTTATTCTGCCTGTGCCCGTTACAGGCTGGCATGCATTATATGACGTATGTGTTGCAATATACATATATATATAGATATATAAACTTACTTATGTGTGTGTTATAATAATGTCCTATATTAATGCTACCTTATGTGTGGTAGTATATATTTATCGCTTATAAATAGAACGTATGATCATTCAGGTATGGAAACTATAGGTAGGTAATAACTATTTTACAATGTGTAGCCGTTAATCCCTACATAGCGAGAACAATTCCACTTGCTAGTCTTAGCAAATAATACTTCAGAAATAAGGGTAGGTACCAAAATACATAGATCATTATGTATACGTCTATACCAAAATAAAATTCAATGTACAATCCTTAGCATATTAACGGAATTGTTAATAAGCAAGTAAACGTTTAGGCATATGATTTTGTGTGACAACAAGAAGGCTACACCACAAGGCCGTTAGGTATGTGCCTATGCATAATATGCACCACTTGTAGTTGAAATATATCAACATGCATATATATGGAAACTATGGGTCGGTAACAAAATAAATATATTACGATATGCAATCGTTAATTCCTAATTAATAAGAACAGTTCAATAGCCGTAGACTAGCCGTAACTTATTAATGAAGAAGTGAGCGGTTTAAGTATATGATTTCGCTTGCAAAAAGCAAAAAAAAAAAAAATATAGAGGATACTAGCTCGTTATGTATGAAATATATTAGAATGTATGTGTACAAGCAACCGTTTAGGTACATAATCTCATGTATAATACAATAACTATAAAATAGAAGACCGTTAGGTATATGCCTGCGCGTGTATTATAACACGTTGACTACTCATAGTTCTAATACAATATATTTTATAAATGTACAAACTACAATATGCTTATACGAGAGAGGAACTGTATGATTATAGTGTAGAGGAAAATAGGAATCCACAAGAGAAGATATTTTACGCATCTTTGTTACCCGCTTACGCATGTAATTTAGCGCACGATCGGAGAAACTGACCAAGTGCTTTTAGAATTTACTTGGTCAGGGGTATATGGGCGGACAATTTCTTCAAATGAATTAAATTCAAATAGTTTTCGATTACTAGACGTTGAACAGATATAATAAATATAAGCATATGGCAGTAAATTTTTAAAATCAAATTTTAGTAGGCGCAACAAACATAATTCGCCCATTAGTAGCTCCTGTTTTAGAAGTCGAAGAAGTTGACAAAAGCCCTTGTCGATTAAATCAGACAAACTTAATAATTAATTGATTGGATTTATTTTTTGACCAGTGTTCGGAAATTAGTGGACCTAATCACAGATTTATATCCATTGTAATCGAATTTCAAATAGATTAATTTTCGCATTAAGTAATTGGCAGCAAGTCCCGATCTTCTTCTCTTATTCCCTTATTATATATCTCTATTGCTTTATTATTATTGTTCTCTTTTTGAATTATTATGCTTTCGTTCTTTTATTCTATTCTGATTCTATTATTATTTTAGTATTCTCTCTAATATTTCATTCTATTCTTCTATTATTTCGTTCTATTGTTCTCTTAGTCTATTATTCATTCTATTATCGCTTTATTAGTTTTCTATTGTGCTATTATGTTTCTATTGTTTTCTTGCTCTATTGTTCCAGTGTTGTTGTATTGTGCTGTTATTCTATTTTTCTATTATCGTTCTATTATTACCCTGCTATTCTTTATTGTTCTATTTTTCACTCATTCTTTTGTTCTATTGTTCTGTTATATTAGTTTTCATTATCGTTCTTTTACTAATGTCTTCTTCTGTTATAGTTCCATTGTTCTCTTATTCTGTGTTCTATACTATTATTATTTTATTGATCTATTGTTCTATTATTGTTCTATTGTTCTATTTTTTTAGTGTTCTATTGTACCCTTACTTTCTTCTCCTATTGTTTTTAGTCCTATTTTTCTTGTGTTCTATTGTTGGATTGTTCTCTTGTTTTCTTCTTCTATGTTTCTATTGTTTTATTTTTCTCTTGTTCTATTATTCCAGTGTTCTATTGTTGTTGTATTATTATTCTTTTGTTCTGCCATTGTTCTACTCTTGTTATCTTACTCTATACTCCTATTATTCTATTATATTTCAGTTGTCTAGTGCTCTCTTATTCTATTAATTTTTTATTATTCTCTTCTTGTTCTTTTATTATTATTATTATTATTATTATTATTATTATTATTGTTATTGTTCGTCAAGTTCACGTATATTTGTATAGAGGATCTGTCAATTCATTTTGGTGCATAAAAAGGACCAATTGTCGATTTAGTTGCGATAGCAGAACACCGGTAATCAAATTCTCTTCTCACTTTTCTTTCTTTTGCTTTTATTAATCGATTGTGTAATTAGAACAGAATTAAAGAGAAATGTAATGAGAGAAAGAGAAAGAAAGAAAGAGCAAGAGAGAAAGTGAGAGAGAGAGAGAGTCCAAAGTCTATCTTTACAAGGATGGGTTTGCTTCTAACTGTTCATGTATCGAATGATAATTAATGAGATAACCAGCCAAGAAGTTGTACGTGTTTTGATCACGAAAGGGAAAAATAATTCGGACAGACAGGTGCATAAAATTAATAAGTTTTGTTTTTTTATTGAAAATTACACCAGACTTGAAACTTGAACCCACGGCCACTGAGTTGTGAACCGGGTTTCTTTGCTTACTCGGCCACTCAGGCGGATTACGATCCGTACACCGATAAAAGGAAACAAATGTTGAAATGTTGTTGTAATTATTCATTTACGCATTCTAACGCATTCTAAAATGCGTTATGCACAAGAATATCGAAAGCGTAGAGGATCAGTTCTTCCATCGACGGCAAGCAAACCTCAAAAGAAAGTTCTTTTTTTAAACTTTACGGAATGGATGTTGCGAATAAAGAGGAAAGGAATGACATGCTGTACGTAGTTGTTAATGCCGAATAATACTAGGAAAGGCCAGATTCCATCCGTTTATCTTTTTGCTAATATGCAAAGTAATAAAGTCAGAAAGTAAAAAATTGTGCAAAAAGTTGTGCAAAAATGCCGTTTCTTTAGAAATCAAATTGCATCGTGTTTGGATAACTGATGCACGGTTGTAAGAACAAAAGTAAGGTTGAAATTTGAAACATGAAGAGTTCTGCGGATCTGTCAATTTAACGATCAGGCAAGAAATATTCGTATTTGTAAAACTGTGTCGAGTGCCAAAGACTGTGTTAAACTGAGAGATTGAATTAAGAGAATTAAGAGAAACTGTCTGTAGTAGTTGTTGATTTGGTAAATTAATTCGTTGCATTCCCAACATCTAGATCTGTCAGATTATGATGTTCTGTTGCGTCTCGTTGTGCATTTATTATTTAAATTAAATTATTAATTGTATTGTGATGAGATAAATATGTTACGCTAAGGAACTACTGTGCGACAGTTTCGTTAAGCTATGGCGAAATGAAGAACGGACGGTGACGTAATCAACGGACTAACGGGCATGGATGACAGAAAAGTGATGCCGACTTCGAGATAGACAAATATATGGGAATAAACGGTCAGATGTGTGTCATTACAGGCATAGTTTTGTTTATTTTTTTATTTGCTTTAAGACTCTTATGTCACTTTGCCAAATGAGCTGAATAAGTAAAAGAATCCTAAGAGAGGCGATCGATCATGTCATAAAGTGGCACCTAATGAAAAATCCAAAAAGGGGAACTTGAAATTCCCCTGATAATTTACTAAAGCCATTAGTCCGCCATTTATTATTACTAAGAGAGCTTGTGATATAGATACCATGGTATAGTAAGCAATTTATTACAAATAAATAGATGTTAGTGAACTAAAATAAAATTTGGGTTTCGCCACAATACATACATACGGGCTTTTGTGTTCACTGACGTTGGTCGACGATACCCAAAGAACACTTTACATTTCCTAAAATAAGTTGCTTTACTTCACGATTAAGAGCAATGTGCAACGACCGATAAGAACAGCGTTTTCTTAATCTAAAGTCAACTTCTAATATATTAATAAACGCATCATTTGGCAAACATTAATTATTTATTAATGATCAAAAAATAAGCTTAACTTTACTTCATTATGAAAATCGCAATTTTAGATGAATTGTTTCATTACAATAGCAATAACATTGAAAAAATAGAAAATGCCGAAAATGCTTCTTTTCGCTTTCCGTATTTAAAAGGACATCAACTAATAACTACTGCGGACTTTTCCACAAGCAAACCTTGCTTTATCAACTACCAAAATATATAACGGTTATGTGGACTTAAGTGTAAAGTTGGCTGTGAACAAATACAATTAAGTCCTGTGTTGAAAAAAAAACGAAATGACTTTCTGAACAACTTTATAATTAAGGCAAGTTAGTTTATTAAATGGAAAACAAGTAAAAAGACTATAGACGAGCAAGTCTCGCCACTAAAGGTAGTTAGGTCCATATATCAACTTTTTACGTCGTGTACGTTGAACACTAGAAAACAGACGAACGGACAAACTTTGCTAGAAAATGATTCGGAATCGATTTGTACATTGAAAGATGTACCTCCTCAAGTCCTTCCGGTTGGTGTTACATATGCCCACACAAACTTAATATATTCTTGCATCATAAATGGTGTAGGGTATAATGAATGAAAACATTGACATTTAAGGATATACAGTCTACGCCAATCTTACCTTTTTAGATCGGCTAATCAAACCAATCAACGAATTCTGATTGAAATTGCGATTTAATCAATTAGTACCAATATACTATTATTGCGATTCCTTCAGACTAAAGAAAGAAGTTTTAGGTTTAGCAACAGGCAAAGAATATCGGCTATTATTTTTTCTTTTAAGGGAGATTAGATAGTGATTCTAGTCGCTTTAATAAAGTGAAACATTTTATTGATAATAAGTCATCCATATATTTTCAATATCGCCATAGGGTTAGATGCTTCGACAACGAATTTTTGAACACGAGAAAGGTTTCGACATACGCGAAGTATATGTTTAACAGTAAGATGTTGTATTAGTATAACAAACGTAAAGTAGAAGAAATTCGGCGATTCATCAAAACAAAAGTAGATTACATTGTTAATATCTCTCTACCTACCACCGAAGAATGGGTGTGTACTCATTTTTTCATAACGTTTGCAATACTCAGAGGTCGTATAAAGTACACGTGTACGTGATCAGTGTTAAATTCTAAATCGATTAAGCCATGTCTGTCCGTCTGTGTATTCTGCGTTTGTTGACACTTTCCTCATCACAAAGATAAAGATATCGACTTTTTACTTTAGTATAAAGATTGGAAGTTTATCTACGCAGGTTGGTATTGAAAATGGGCCGAATTGGCCACAGCACATGCCCGCAGTAATGCGTAAGGTGAATGTAACTTCGTTTTTCTAATCAAAAATTTATACGTTTTTGCTCATTACTCACAAATTTGCCATATTTTGTTTTACGGAAAGTTTTACTACTTTTTGTGTGGGCATGACCCAAGTTGTCAACAAGGGATTAAATTTTCTGTTTTTTCACTAATTTGAGGTTTTATTCTTACTAATTCTAAAGTAAACAAGACAGAATGTTTGATACTATTTCGTACATTCCTCAAATGAAGATATTTTATGTGGCTAAAAACGCGTTAATTCTGAAATAAATATAAAGGACACCACGACATGGTGGATTAGTATTTTCCTAATAATGCAATCGATATTGGTATCAAATGAAAGGACTGGGAGAGTACGAGGCAACAAAGTAAGCGTGCTAATTGTAATTTAGTTATGGTGGGCGTGACGACTTGGTAGATTAATTTTTTTCGCTAAAGTACCGTTGATAATGATATCATATAAAAGGACTTGGAGAGTAGAACGCGACAACCTAAGTGTGTCAAGCCTAAATTAATGATGGTGGGCGTAACGACGTAGTAGTGGATTAATTTTTTGTCGGAGTACCTTTTAGTGAAGCAAACTTTGAGAGTATAAGTTTTATCCCATTCACTTTTTTATGATCATAAATAAAATGATGGGGCGGCAAAGATTTAAATGTTGGAGGGTATACAAAATTCTGCTCAAGCCGAGCATAGTTTTCTTACTTGTTATTATAGTTAATTTAGCAAGAGAAATAAATTCTAATATTAACGTCTTAAAGCCGTAGCGTCTAAGGCCGTTGGCTTTATTGAAAACTTTGCTGCACTTGAGGTTTGAATCCACGACCATTCAGTTGTTAGATTTATTTAACTTAGATTTATTTAGCCTAAGCTTAAGTGTGACAGACAAATGAACTAATGAAATACCGTAGAAAGGTATCTTTATTTTAAATTACGGTTATTAGAAAACATTGTGTGTAAGCAAATTATTGAAAGAAATTAATCTACTTCTGGCGTGCAGTCGAGCTTAACGGAACCTGGGGCAATTAGGTATTCGTGAGAAGCATGGTAAAATATCTTTGTTTTTTTTTTTTTTTTTTTTTTTTAATATTTTCTCGCTGCTACTACAAGTTTATGCTATAAAAAAGGTAAATGTAAACGCTTCGCAATAAAAGAATACAAAAATTAGCACAAATAACTGCAGTTTCAAAACAAGAAGCGTAACTTTTACTAAAGAATTTACAATAAAATTTATAACACCAAACAAAACAACAGCAATACAAAACGTAACAAATGTGACACACAGACAGACATTGATGATGGCATTGAAGCCAATTTTGAAAATCCAATCCGAGCAAAAAAAAAGAAATTCGTATTTGTTTTTTTTTTTTCGTTTTTAGTTTGCATATAGCAACTGAGACTGCATGTAGATTTATATATGCGTGTGTGTATGTATAAAATCTGTATAAGCGGGCGGTAATCTATGGTTGATGGTACGTACGTGTGGGTTAGCTTTATTTGCATACTTTGCGCACAACATATACACACAAAAGAAACGGCCATGTTTAAAAAAGTCATTGTTATATGGAAAAAGGGCCAAAACCATTCACGTTCACACTGAAGCATATATAAGCATGCATACACGCTTACGTACAAAGTACAGAAAAAGGCTCGCCTGGTTGCCTGGCTGCATAACATTATAACGGTATACAAAAGAAAAAGAAGAACTACCGCAGGCATTGCAGGCTTCGTTGAGGTTGTTACCAATTTTATGCATTGTTTATGTATGTCTGTGCATAAATGAGTGAATATATTCGTACTGGTCGGCATGTGAAAATATATGCCTATATATATACCGATAGCGCATATACAGCCGTTGGCAATTAAATAACAAAAGTTAACTCAAAAATTTAAAAAAAAAAAAAAAAAAAAAAAAATTGTAAGTTAAACAATTTTATCCCTAATTGATTACCACGAAAATAAACAAAAAAATAATAATAAAAAATTTACTAAAGTTTGTTAATTTATATGCATAAGATGCTCGGCAGTTGGACATAAAAATAGTAAGATAAAAATCGTAATACATCTCAGTTCTCACTATTTGTCTTAGCAGGCAATTGGCAGGGAGAGCTTCACTGTGCACCTAAAGAAGCAAAGTTATTGCAAACTTAATAACTCCATTAGAAATATGTTGTAATAAAATGCTTTATAATGTCATTAAACTAATTAAATACAATATTTTTGACATAAATAAAAATAATACACGCTCCACACGAACCTGGAAAAATTATTTACAAATAGTTTACTAAAGATATTGCTCCGCGAAACTAAGCAGGATTCATTTAAGTTCGCTAGCGTCAGAAATAGCAAATGGAATTAAAGGACTAAACGTCACGATAAAATTGGTAAGAAGATCCATGACATAATACAATAATAAACTTTTTCCAACAAAATTCAAATGTCTGGAAGCATTTCTTCTTTGCCAGAGATCATATTTTTGTTAACGTAAAAGTTTTTGGTAAAAAAAGTGTTTCGGAAGGACGAGGCAAAAGACTCAAAGAGTAAACCCACTACTTAGAGTGGATCCAGAAAATAATTAAACATGGATGGATAAAGTAGGATTCTTTCTCTAAGCCACCGTGTAAGGCGTGTCACAAAGGGATTTCAAAAAATTAAATCGACCTTCGACTCTATACGAGTAAATTGGATTTTTATGCACTTTAACGATTACGAAAGCACTCAACAAATATTACAAATGAACGGTTTTCATAAGACAATATTCAAGTTGTAGAATGACCAGCACAAGGTCACGATCTTAATCCCATTGACAATTTACGCAAACTCGTTTAGAGCATAGATTGCGCAAAAAATATGTGTAAAAATAATGAGTGAACTTTGAGAAGGTATTAAGTAAAGCTGCGACCAGCAATTCCTAGTTTTTGTTTTCAAATGAGAAATTTTGTACTACTCTTATGGGCGAAGAACCTTTGTATCTTTGCGGTAATTTTTTGTCGTCTGAACTTTATCGTTTCATTATTGGTAATCAATTTTAATATTTCTCTAAATTGTTGTTTAATTGTAGCTTTTAAAATAATAAACATATATTTATCATGTTATTTTTAATCGCTTTATTTATTCAAATGGTGAAGTGTGAGCAATATATGTGTCAATGGCTGTATATGCACATATATAAATAGATATATGTAAAGGCCAAAATGTGCGATACAATAAAATCTCTCATATCAAAAATGGGGTCTAAATGTGCTATGAACCAATTTCTATGAACCAATTTTTCTTCTCACATTGTATATAACGACGACGACGACGACGACAACAACAACAACAACAATAACAACAATAACAACAACGACAACAAAAAGAAATCTAACTACAGACGAACTCTTCTCTTGCCTGACGCGTCACAAAAATAGATTTAAATTTTTTTGTTTTTCTTTCTTTCTTTTTTTTTCTTATTCATGCAAAACCCGCAACATTTGAGTGTATTCAAGTATGGCGCATATATATGAACGTATGTATGTATTATACGTTATAAATTTTTATTTTAAAGTTTTTTGATTGGTTTTTGCGGTTTTTTCGAAAACATTTTCGGGATTTAGTTTGCTGTGGACAATAATGTTTCGAAAAGTTTATCTGTCTACGTTTCAAAGTTTATAAAATGATTGCGTATATAAGTTGTAACTAAAAGTGTGTTTGTGCGTGTGTGTGCGTGTTTGTGTATTGCGCTTATGCATAAAAAAAGGAAATGAGAAAAAATTGGCATAACTGTTTTATGGAAATCGCAGACCAAAGTTTTTTGCCATCGTACTATGCATACATTAACAAAACCCAACTGAAGCTCTATCAACGCTTTATGGCCATCATATACGTTTGTATTTATTTGCGAGATTATCGCTTATTAACATTGTGTTCGGTGTTGCACTTAATGTGACAAAGGCAAACGGAAATTGTGGCCTCATAACCATTACGTATGACTACTCAAACACTATCAATTTTCAAATATATTATGAAACAGATAAATAGCTGTGAATCTCTTGGTCGGCTGCTGGTTGCTTGCCTCTTAGTTATCTGTCGGCAATGTCGAATAGGCGAATGGTCAGCGATTGGCTTAATGTACAATACATACGTACACGGTTTTAGTTCTGTTCTTAAAACCACTACGATTTAATTTTCAGATGCACAATTGTGTTCAAGCCCCCGGTTATAAAGAACTGCTGTCTTATTATGATCACTTCGTTTAAGGTATTATTTTGCAGATGTATTACTTTTACAAACTTGTCAAAAACTGAACGAATTGATTCGGCCTTAGTTATCACATTATTTTTAGATATTTTTGGGACGTACATCCGAACCGTTATGTAGTTAAGAGCTCTAATGAACAATATACGCTTCTAAATCAAAAACCTTAGGTGCCTGAGTGTATTTTGATCATTTGTTGAGAAAAATTGGTAAGATATAAATCGATCAAAATATTTTCCCTCATTTGCTAACACTTTTTCCCATCTTTCTGGCAATATGGCATGGATGCCGGCTTGGCACCGATCCAATCATCAGCCCATTTTCAGACTTCTTCAGCATTTCGAAACCACGTGCCAGCCAAGCCATGCTGCATGGATCTGAACAAGTGCTAATCAGAAGGCGCTATATCTGGCGGATAATCTGTATGCGGCAGAATTTCCCATTCGAACTGCAACAGTATATTCTTGCAATGTGTGACTTTGCAAGGGGATGACTTTGCGTCTGTTAATCGCTATTGCTAGTCAATCTGTTCAATTAAACTCGGCACATATCTGCAATAACAGGTTTATTCGGTTGTAGCAACTTCAAATACACTATACCTGGCAGATGCCAACAAATGGATGGCCCCCCTGGACTAGCACAGAACTTTTTACGCTTGGGATTATTGTAGTAGATCCATTTTTTATCGCCAGTCACAATATGTCACACAAAACTTTTCTCCTTTTGCGTGGCAAGCAATGCAACCGCGATGATGAAACGGTTCGAAATGGCATTTTCAGTCAATTCGTTTGATACCTATTCCCTCGCCTTTTGGATCTTCTCCAACGCATGTAAACGTCTACACTTAATTCATCAACTGCTAAGGTCTTCGAAATTTCTTTGAGTGCTTGAGCTAGGCTTTCATTCAATAAGTTTTGCAATTCATTGGCGTCGAGCTTTTTGAGTACCTCAGACCGTTCTTTCTTAAGTGACATCAAGATCGTCACATTAAAACCATCAATACCAACACCGAGGATTGGGATATGATGAAGCAGTATCACGATTGTCTTCCAAATGTACTTGATGGGCTTCGGCAGCAGATTTTTTCAAATCAAACTACAAAAGTAATGAATGTCGAAAATGCAATTTTGAGCTTCCCATGATTAGCAGACGCTTCACACTGTAATACTATATGCGAGACTGTTGTTTTATGTAGAGAACCGATGTCATCGAATTTAACCGTTGTATACGTTGACACTTTGCATTAGTTTATCATTTTCACCAATATAGGTCGATGATCAAAATACATGCAAGTACCTATTACAATATCTAGAAACAGTTGGTTTTATCCAAGGGCAACGAATTTTTCAATTTGCAATTGTTATAAGTATTTATTTTGTTTAATAGGATAAAGAAAAATTATGTGTATATGACAAAACCATCGCAATATAGAAAAGCATGAAATATTTTATCTTGCAATTGAATTTTGTTGATTGTTTCCTGTTAAACGGGATTTTCAAATTAATTGAGTAGCACAAATGTTCACTGGCCAATAATATTAAAGACATAACTAATTATAATTAAAATGAATTAGTATCCGGAGTAATACACAAAATTCCTAATGGGTAAACAGTAAAAATATAATATCATCAAAAAAGGTAGGACGTGATTTGTTCTTAATGATTTTAATTAACAAAAACTGTTACAACTGAAAGTTTAGTCTTTCATTGAAATTTAAATACGAAGGTTTATGCAGTTAATAAAACGAAAAGTCAAAAGCAAATAACGTAACTAAACGTATAAAGACTTGTGAGCCATTTAAAAATAGTATTAAATTTTACGATCTTCATCTTTTTATAAGCTGCGACGAAAACACAAAATTACTGTTCATCGTGCCTCCTGCAGTATTCACTATTGATGTCATCACCAGAGACAAAAAAAAATGCTGTTCTCATCTTAAAATGAGTTTTAAATAGACGTCATGGACGTACGGAAGGGATGGCAATAAGATAATTGGTTAAAATGATTAAAAGAATAAAGAAACAAACGGAGAGATAAAGTAACGAATAAATGGACATTCGGACGGACGTGAGATAATTGCATGACAGTTAAATATGTACAGTTTTTTATTAGTAGATTTTTCTTTTTTTAATTCTTATTTAATTTATGTATATATTTTTAATTAGAAGACAAAAAAAATTTTCGGAATGAAAAAAATTTTGCGATAAAACACCGCTTATACATTGAGTATAAACACACATGGTATTAGCTAGATGAATGGGCGATAGAGGTACAATTGATGAGAAAAAAGAATTCATTGAAAGGACAACGAAACAGTGGAGAAATGCAGAAACTAAAGAGTGAGAGGCCAAAAAAACAGATGCATAGACGGAGAGTGTTAAATCGCGCAAAGGTCTCACCTTAATCTGGTATATATTAATTCTTTCAATAATTAGACGTATGTTTGTGTGCGTGCGTCTGATAAACGGAACCATACAACCAGGCACATCTTCAATTCCTATTATTAACTTCCTTAACTAGCCAATCTGCTGATTTAGTTTTTTCATTCCTAAAATTGCTACCTAAAACTATGCTACGTATAATTTTTTGTAATATGAAGTCTCACAAGTAGTAATGCTTCGGTCTTGTCATTAATTAAAAATATTTTGTCATAATACTGAAGCAAAAATAGACATTTTATTTTCATATACCGAAAGGCAAAGAGTAGACCAGTTATCTAATAAAAAAAGATTTTCATTAAATTTAAAATTAAAAAAAAAAACCCTTTAAATTTTTTTCTTCTTCTTTTTTATATTTTATAAAGAATTTCTGCGGTCATGAATTTTTCGCTTATTCTTCATTTAGTGGCAACACTTTACACATGCATGCATATGCGTGCATATCCAAACAACAGCGCACACATAATACATATACACGTAGTTGTGTACGTGTTTTATCAGTATGATCAGAAAATTTTAACAAAAATCCAAGAGTTTATTTACACACATAAAAACACAATGACTCATATTAAAAATTTATCCACTGTACTGATTATGCAACGAGTGTTAATATTACAGTTTAAGAACGTAAACAGTTCGTTTTATTTATTGCCTTTATTTATTTAAATGTTATAATATATAAGAGTATTTATTTAAAAATTAAATAAAAAAAAAAAAAAACATTTTCAGAAAATTATTTCATTTTTGTATTTTATTCAGCAGCTAGACAAATGGCTAACTTAACCTATATATGTAATTTTATATAAGTTCTCAAAGATTGAAGATCGTCTTGAAAAATGCCAGATACCCTGAACATAGTTTCTGCTATTTCGAGACTTCGTTCGTTTGAAGGAAATCTTGTTAGTGATTTTAAAAATCGAATTTTTTTTTTTTTGTGGTCTAACGAGTTAGCTTTTATCAAAATCATCAATTATGCTAAGAGGCTTCCTTTCGCAGGTTATAAAAGTGTCGTCTGCAAGGCACGCCCTTGTTGTATAGATTCAATAGCCGAATCAACTCTATAATCAATTTTGTACATGTGTCTTAAGCTTCAATGCAATGAAACTTACACATAAAACAAAAGTATTTCCCTCTGTTGCAATCTGTTCTAGAATAAGTAATGTGTTGCGTTCGCTTTGTCGATTGACTTTCTAAAAAAGCAGCTCTCATTTGT